>JANIPM010000007.1:46439827-46451137 GCA_027478405.1 Erythroxylum cassinoides
ATCTGATTATTCCTTGTATTTTGAAAATGTTGTTTCAATATATGAGAATAAGGATTTTATTTATAATGCGATAATTAAATAGGGATTGTTCTTTATAGAATCTGTGACAGGCTCACTAAACACTATAGAATTAATAAAACCAAGACAATCCAATGACTCTAGCATTAATTCAAAATATCTGTGGCATTTAAGAATGGATCATATCAATCAGAAAAGACTTAACAGGTTAATGAAGGATGGGATCCTTGCAGGCTTGGATAATGATCCATTACCCACCTGTGAATCTTGTATTGAAGGAAAAATGACCAAAGCCTCATTTCCTTACAAAGGAAACATATCTGAATCCACATTGGACCTGGTACATATTGATGTATGTGGGCCCATAAATGTACAAGCTAGAGGAGGTTATGAAAGTTTCATAACCTTTATAGATGATTACGCTAGACATGGCTATTTGTGTTTGATGCATAAAAAGAGTGAGTTCTTTGAAAAGTTCAAAGAATTTAAAGCTGAAGCTGAGGAGCAGTTAAGCAAGCCATTAAAATAACTTCGATTAGATCGAGGTGGTGAGTACTTTTCTGGAGAGTTCCAACAATTTCTAATTGACATTGGAATTGTTTCCAACTTGTTAGCTCCTCAAACACCTCAACAGGTAGCAGAGAGGGGGAATAGGACTCTATTAGAGATGGTAAGATCAATGATGTCCTATGCTAGCCTTCCAAAATTGTTCTGGGATATATCATACAAACGACAACTTATCTTCTTAACTATACTCCATCCAAATTGGTGCATAAAATACTTAAGGAGTTATGGACTGGCCAAATGCATTTATTGCGGCACTTAAGGACTTGGGGCTGCCCAGCCTATGTTCTAAGGCTTGAATCCACAAAGATGGAACCAAGGTTAAAAGTATGTTTGTTTGTAAGATATCTTACGAGTACATAAGGGTACTATTTTTACAGTCCTCAAGACAATAAGGTACTTGTATCCGCAGATGCGACCTTATTATAGGAACAATTTGTGAGAAAACATAAAGGAAGAAATGAAGTAGTAATAAAGGAGTTAGCTATTTCATCCAAACCAAGAGTTGATCTAGATGTAGTAGAACAAGATGTCGAAACGGATCCAAGAGTTGAATTAAAAGAGCAGTCTGAATATCAAGTAGTGCCTAAACGTAGTGGGAGGGTTGTGAGACAACCAGACAGGTATCTACATCTAAGAGAAGGCATAATTTTCATCTCGGACTAAGAAGAAACGGATCATTTTACTTATGCACAGGCTATTAATGATGTTGATGCAGAAAAATAGCTCAAGGTGATGAAATCGAAAATATATTCCATGTACACCAATAAAGTCTGGATCCTTGTGGATCTACCACCAGATATAAAAACCATAGGGTATAAATGGATCTACAAAAGGAAAAGGCGATCTGATGGAAAGGTAGAGACTTTTAAAGCTAGAATGGTAGCTAAAGGCTATACTCAAAAAGAGGGTATAAACTATAAGGAGATTTTTTCTCCAATTGCCATGCTTAAGTTTATCATAATTCTTTTGGCCATAGCAACCTATTTTGATTATGAAATATGAAAAATGGACGTCAAGAACGCATTTCTTGATGGGGATCTTGAGGAGACCATTTATATGGCCCAGCTAGAAGGATTCATTGAGCCAGCTAATGAGCATAAGGTATGTAAATTGCAGAGGTCCATTTATGGACTTTAGCAAGCATCTAGGTCTTGGAACATTAGGTTTGATAACTCTATCAAAACCTATAGATTCATACAAAACCTAGATGACACTTGTGTTTATAAAAGGATACAAGAAGGCAAGATTAATTTCCTAATCCTGTATGTCAATGACATTTTTCTTATTAGGAATGATGTAGGAATGTTATCTGCAGTTAAGGGATGGCTGAACGAATAGTTCTTAATGAAGGATTTAGGAGAAGCTAGCTATGTTCTAGGGATCAAGCTTATAAGGGATCATAAGAACAAACTGATAACCTTGTTTCAAATAACCTACATTAAGAACATGCTCAATAAGTTTGCCATGCAAGATTCCCAGAGGGGTTTCACATCTACTAGACATGGAATCAAACTTTTAAAGGAGCAATCATCTAAGACCCAAGAGGAGTTCGAACGCATGCATAACATTCCATATACTTCGATAGTTAGAAGTTTAATGTATTCTATGCTTTGTACTAGACTGGATATTTGTTACACAATGGGACTGAAAAGTAGATTTTAGTTTAATCTAGGAATGGAGTATTGGACTGCGGTTAAGTGCATACTAAAGTATCCTCATAGGACGAAGAACTTAATGGTTGTTTACTATGGAAGTAACCTTATTCCGACAGGATATAGATTCTGATTTCCATTCAGATGTTGATTCAAGGAAATTAACTTTTTATTTTATATTTGTTTTATGAGGTGGAGCTATAGTCTGGAGGAGTATCATGCAATCTTATGTTGCTGCTTCGACTATGGAGGCTGAGTATGTTATTGCTTGTGAAGCAGTAAAAGAAGCAGTTTGGCTCTCCAAGTTCTTGAATGATTTAAAGGTAGTTCCTGAGGTAGAAAAGGTAATTACACTTTCTTGTGATAATAACGGGGCAATGTTTGATTCTAAAAAACCTCCGCACCATAAAGCTACCAAACACATTGAGAGAAAGTATCATCTTATAAGGGAGGTAATATAACATGGTGAGGTGAATGTGGTAAAGATTTCCACAGAGCAAAACCTTGCTGATCCATTTACAAAGACACTATCTCAAAAGAATTTTGAGGGGTCACATAGCAGGGATAGGAATGAAGGATATGTCAAACTTGCTTTAGGGAAAGTGGGAGATTGTTAGAGTTATGTAAATATAGTGCCCTGCAAAGCAAGTGTATTGACATATAACTTAATTTTCTTCCAGTTACTTTTGTAATGAAAATATTTATTATTAATAAAACAAAAGAGTTTGGTTTTATATGTATGACCATAATAAAACTAGTCATAAGGTACTGAGATTCTTTTATAAGTAATATACATATGCATAGAGATGTATGAGAAACATGTATATTATTAGAATCTAAAATATTTGATTCACAGTTGAATAATCTAGTTGGTCCCTGATTATAGTTTATACTATAGTGTTGCGATTTATCTCCATGTAAGTAAAAGAGTTTACTTCAAGGTAATGATGAGTTTCATATCATGATAGTAGTTGACTATCAATAATGGCACTATTAAATGAACCTGAGAATCAAGTATGTTTTTAAAGAATAAAGTGAGTCACTACTTTAATATTAAAACATACACCTTAGCATTCTTTTATTATGAACTACAATCTTGATGAGTGGTGAGCTTATATGTGTTTCATTATAATTCGTGATATGATCGGAATGGATTTTTATAGAGTATCAATCCAATGTGTACATGTGGGAATTATTAATTGAAACATGTATCAGGGAACATTCACTCAAATAAAGAGTTTATAGTGATATCATCAACTTGTAGATGTTTTATAGAGTTTGGTGATTAAAATGGTGCCAGTGGTTTGATGGACTAGCTACTCATCAAGTCTTAACACCAACATGAGATCTTTTGTGTTAATCATCATATAAAGTAAAACAGGAGATCTAGAAGGAAAAACCAACAGAAGGACAAAATAATAACTTTACTCTTTATTGTGCAGATAGCTATAATATGGTTCATATTAGAGCTTGCAATTGAACCTCTTATTTGAAACATATGTTCTCATAATATTAATTCAAGAGTTCAACTAATTGTTTTTAGTGGAATGACATTTAGTTAATAAGTTAGAATTAATTCTAATGAGATTAAATTAATTTCGGGCTTATTAGAGCTTGAATTATATAAGTCCAATTAGATTCTCCATTTGACTTCTAGGAAGGTTATCAAGCAAAGTAAGAATTACAAATAGAGATTTCAAAGACTACGATTGAATGTTGGGATTACTTTAATTAATTGTTAATTAGAAGCCTATATAAACATTTAGAAATGGTCTAGAATTTATTTAATTTGATTAATTAAATTAAATCAAAGTTATTAAAGATAAAATGAGGTGATGTATTGCATGCACTTCACTTCTTTCTTTGATACTTAATCAAAATTGAGAGAAAGAATATAAAAAGTCCTCAGGAACAAGACAGTTCAGTTAGTCAAAGTCCTGTGGAGGAATCATTCGGTAGAGGAGGCTATATGGGAGCCATTGGAAGCCATGAAGGAGAAGTATTCGTATCTCTTCGATGACTCAGGTAATAATTTCGAGGACAAAATTTCTTTTAAGAGGGGGAGAAATGTTGGACCCCGAATTTTTTTATTATCCATTATTGATGTGATTAAGCATGAATTGTATTAATTATGTGATTAAGGCTTAGTTTGATTTAAGTTGGGAGTATTAGTGGATAATTGAGATTAATTTAAGGTTAATGTGGTTTAAATGTTTGAGGGCATTTTGGGAAGTTTACTTAAGTTGGATAGGTTAAGGCTTATTAGGAGGGGTATTTTGGTCTTTGACCATCTTATGTAGGTTTAAGAGTAAGAATTAGAAAGAAAAGAAAGGGAAAGGAAAGAAAGAAGAGAAGAGAAAGAGGGAGAGTGTCCGTAGGAGAAGAAGAGGAAGAAGAGAATTAGGGCTTTCGATTTCTAAGGATTTCCGATCGATTTGAAGCGATTTCCTGGTAAGTATGAGTTCATTCCATTGTTTTGTAGTTAGATTAAACTCTAAGATGGATTGAATATGTTAGAATCGGTGGTTTAGGATTTTCGGGAGAAAAATGGTTAGAATCTTTGAGTTGATAAGTTTGTGATCGATTTGAAGGTTAGAATGGGTTAGGAATGTGGTATAGGACTTGATCTAAGGTTTAGATGTGTTGCATTTGCAAATGGGAACGATTGAAGTTGGAAAAATGCTGGAGAGTCGGGTTCTGAGGCGTTCTCCAGGCCCGCACGTCGCGACCTGCGTATGAACACGCCGCGAGGTGCGCGGTCGTCGCGACATGCGAATTAATGTTTGCCGTGACCTGTGAGAAGGAGCACGCCGCGACATGCGTGAAGGAGCACGCCGCGACGTGCAAGGAGCTGGTGTACGTCGTGGCAAGCACAGGCTGTTCGCAGTGACGAGCGTGGCCTTCGTCGTGGCGAGCATAACCGTTCGCCGCGACGAACGGGGCTTCGCCGCGGCGAGCCCCTGTTTCCAGCAAAGATGAATTTTGGCGTTTTGGGCATATCTTTTGCTATAGATATCCAATTGAGGTGATTTTGGATTCGTTGTGATCTAGAGATAAAGGACTACAACTTTTATGAAGAAAAGAAGTTTGGAAACTTCCTCTAAGGATGTGGTAATTAGGTGGAAGTCGAATGTAGACTCTTAATGCTAGTACTTTTGATTTTCAAGCTTTTTGAATATTTTCTTTTGGATATTGAATGAATGGAAAGTTGGTTTGTTTTAGGAAACCAAGCTGACTTGATCTAATCGCAAGAGGAAGGACAATAGTGAGTCGGATACTCAAGCGATATTAGGTGGGTAATGTACTTATAGTTATTGTGTGATTAGGCAAATTCTTGCCTATGTGTGAATATATGTTATATGTTATGTATGTTTACATGAATGATTTTGATTTCATATACTTTGAAAGAAGCATGAGAATTGATAGATGTAAATTTGATTCTGAGCATGTTATGCCTCGACTTCGGTCATAGCATTTTGAATAAATGAAAAGCATGAAGCATGATTATGTGCTTTTGTTTGAGCGAGAGTGGAACCATTTTGTTCGTCACGTTCACGTCGACAAGAGCCTTCTCCCGGCTGCCCGCTTGTGGCATATGAGCTCCGAATGGACTCATTTTATTTAGGGTGTAAACTTCGGTTTCTCCCTTTTGTTTCCATGAAACCCTCGAGCCATGTGATGTGCATTTCATACTAGGACTGTTCATTATGAAGCATACTTTGTGACATGTTCTGTGAGTTGAATTTAATATGATGGATGCTTAAATTTCCTGATTAGTTTGTGAGTGTTAAAATTTCTGCATGTATCTATATACATACATATGTTTGAATTTGTGCTAGTTTCCAATGGCTATAACTATATTAGCCACTGAGCTGTGTAGCTCAACCTATTATCTTCCACTCTTCAGGTGTAGAACGAGATGATCGTTGATCTTGCAAGGCATCGGAAACTCCAAGACAGTTAGAAGCTTTGTTTAAGTTAGTACTTTAGCTGGCCCTCCGAGCATATCATCATGAAGCATTTTTCATGTATTTTGGATTTAAACCTGGATATGTATTGTGTTATTTTATGTATACTTGGTTGAATTTCCTTCAGATTTTAATGGCATGAAACCCCTTAGTTTATGGGGTGTTAAATTCATAGTTAGAATGATTGTGCGTATGATATATTGAGTGCGAAAATGCATGTGTGAATCGAATTATGTATGGATGTTGGGATAGGGTCCAACGTTTTGGCGAGCTCGTCGCGGGTGCAGCCCGAGGGGCCACCTTGGGAAATAGGAATCGGGACCCGGGCCCAACAATAATATAGTGATGGTGCATATCTAGTGTCGATCACACAAGTGCCAGTAATTATCTCTTTTCTATGATCTAATTGGTAAAGTAAGATGATGATTTAATTTAATCACAAAATTGAACTAAGTTTGCCACAAATAATAACTAAGAATGCAAATCCCTCAAAGATTAAACTAAGGATGGTAAATGGGCCCAAGCTCGGCCTATCCTGTCCTGACCTGATTCAGCCTAAAATCAATGAGTTAGACCTTGCTTAAGACCTAACCGTTATAAGCAAAACCATTTCATTTTACTGAAAATGATTTCGTTTTACACTTATAATTGAAAAAATGTCGGCTACCATTGTCGTCTATAGGTTAAACAAATCAAATAGAATATTTAGGTCGTGAATCCTCTTAAGAATTCTTAAGCTAATAATTCTTTATTATACAATTTAATTGGAGATTATTAGGTTGCTAAAATTTTTATCTTGTATTAATATCTTTCTCAAAAATGTCAATTCATAATCCTAAGTTGATTAACTAAAATCTGCTTCTATTTAAAACTTCAAAGATTGTTTTAATCGATTTGTGAAATTTATTATTAAGTTCAACCAAAATCTGGAAGATTTATGTCGACCTATCTTTAAGTTTGCATACAACTCTTTTCAATTATGCTAGATCCATTCATATAATGAATTTCGAAATTTCACTTGCATAAAATCATAAATCAAATACTATCCCAGAAATATTAATACAAGAAATAATCAAAACACATAATTGAATCCAATAAATCAACAATCAAATTGGATTAAATGTAGAGTCAACTAACAAAGTTTATCCTACCTTGGAACTAAACAACTTTAGTTTATAAAGTTGGAAAACATAATTAAGGATTCAAAAGAACGATTAAAAAATAAGAGAATTCAATATATATCCCTTTTTTTCTTATAAAATCCACTGAAACTTTGAAGGAAAAATGCTCTCAATTCAAACTCTAAGTTAATCTTTACTCTGCTACTCTAAAGCTTATAATTGTTTTTAAAACTTGGACTCCTATAATTGCCCTTCTTAAATATTATACTTTGAAATTAGGGTTTCTTCACTAGGCACAATCACCCACATGGTCGTGAGCAGTGATTGTGTCAGTATCATTTTAATTCTTTAACAGTCACTACAAGAAAATTATAAATTACCAAATGAAAAAATTTTGTAGTAAATTAGTGATAGAATTTAATTTCATCAGTAAACTTGTCGTGAAAAATGATATTTTCCTACAAAACAAGAATCTGTGGGTAAATGTGAAGAGAATTTATCCGCGAAACTTTACTGACAAAATTTAATGATGGAATGGTAAAAGTCATGGTAAAAATAGGCGGCAATATTTAAAGGTAGAAATTAGCGATGAATTTTACTGATGGAAATAACTCCTTCGGTAAAATCAAATGACATCGATACTGTTGTTTAAATTTATAATAAAACGGCGTCGTTTTATTATTAATAAAAACATAAAACCCCTCCCCAATTGTCTTCAATTTTTTGGTGGTCTTCATATTCTCCTTTACGCATCTTCTTCCATCTACTCATCTTCTTTCATTCTTCCACTACTTAAATTGTGTTGGTTATTCGTGTGGAGGTTGGTTGTCCGTTTATTACTTTTGTGTTTTTTTGTCTTCAATTTTTGTATGTGAATGGTTATGTTGGATATGTTGATTTTAGGATGGGTTGAGTTATAAGGGACATTTATTTAGGTTACTAATAAGTCATTTTTTGTTATTGTGTGGCTGTGTTGTGAATAATGCATTAGAATTAGTATTTTTGAAACAAAGTAGTGTTGTTTTTCAATAGCGTACCAAGTGTTCGATGACGTTTCTATAAGAGGATGATAGACATGATTTGTAATCTAGAATGTTTATAATGTTTGTGAACATTTATGAAAATTGTATCATCCATATTACATAATCTTTTTAGTTATAGTTTAGGATGTACATGGGTACTTTATCCAGTATAAGAGAAAAACCCCTAATGTTGCAATGCCATTCATCACTTCAATCATTTCTTTGAGCTTAAAATTATCTAATAGCATATGTCTTAACTTTTTTAATTTAGGGATTAGGTGTAAGGGACCCAATTCATTCCAATTGTTACACCATAAATATATATTATTCACATTGTTTATTATACACTTGATTTCCTTGCGTAATTATCCCTTACCTTTAAAATATGGGTCATTGTCCAAGATGAGTCAACCTTAAGCCTAATATTTCAAAATTTTCACCTTTTTAGATATTGTGCATAAATCTATTATACCTATAAAGGTTCCTTATTTTTGAGTAGCCTCAAAATTCTTTTAGGTAAAATAACCTTATTTATAGGGATAATCAACTTTAAGGACTAAGATATAAGCATGTTAATGAGGATTGAGATTATAAGTTACAATAAATCGATAAAGGATAGATTTTTATTAACCTTTTCTTCTTTGCATTAAGTCAAATAAACATTTATAATCTCTATAAGTTGGTCTCTTCATAGTGATTAACGCTCATAGATAGCTGAAAGGAAGTTTCTTAGTTTTGTATTCCTAAGAAATTAGATAGCTAAAAAGCTATGTTTCCTATATTAGTTGATATATTCATATGAATTTTACCCATATTAACTAGGATATTATTGAATATATGTAAGGAATTCATTAGGAGTTGATAAAGTTGGCATTAGATC
Source organism: Erythroxylum cassinoides (assembly GCA_027478405.1). Taxonomy (NCBI): domain Eukaryota; kingdom Viridiplantae; phylum Streptophyta; class Magnoliopsida; order Malpighiales; family Erythroxylaceae; genus Erythroxylum; species Erythroxylum cassinoides. The sequence goes on from JANIPM010000007.1 coordinate 46,449,056, forward strand.
TATATAGAGCAAGTCACTAGTAAAAAAAATGGTTAAAGATCCTCAACTTCTTACACTTCTTTTTAAAGATGAAATTTCCTTTTAAAATGATGTTAAAATTAATCATTATAGTTAACATCTTCATACAAAAGTAAATAGATGAAGTGATTAAAGTGAAAATGAATCACTTCATCTTATTCCTTTTGCTCCATTAATCAATTAAGCACTATCTTTATCAAACAATATATTATAAGAGTGGTGGTGATGCATTACTTAATCCATTTGATAAATTGAGTTAGAAAGCCAAAATCTCCTAGAGAATGCATAATATATTCCTAACTTATAGATTCAAATGCTTTATGGAAATTGATTTTCAATGCATAACTTCTAATATAGGTTTCTTATGGTAATATTTAAATAATTCTTATACCAATTGTCTCCTATATTCACCTACCCATGCCTTTACCCCTAATGTTCATTTTTTAGAGTTAAGTCTTATGTCATATTTCTTAGGGTTGTAAAGCAATAAGTTAACTTTGTAGAATGATCTCCATCCCATTTCTTCTTTATATCATATAGTTGACATAAGATTATATAGCCTTATAGTTACTTATACAAAACCATGTTAACTAACCTTGGTTTCTTTATACTGAAAGGCATGGCTCTATAATAGTATCTTATTGTGAGTGATGAATAATGTCTTCTCCTTATCTGCAACATTCATCTTATATGAATTGATCACAAGTAGGAATCTATAAAGATTAAAGTATGGAGGATTGAATCACATCTACTAATTGATATAACTTCAATAAAGGGTAACTATTCTTTGAGCTTGCCTTTTTAAGTTTGCAAAGTCCACATATATTCTCCATTTTTGTTTTCTTTTTTTAACTATACCACATTAACTAGTCATATCAAATGTCAACTTATTTAATGAAGAATGCCTCTAGCAACTTAAAAATTATTTCCTTACTCTAGGCATATCCACTGCAGTCCACACAAAATTATCTAAGTGTTATAGTAAACATTTCTTCAGGACTTCATAGTTTCATCTACTTATGCCTTGATTTTTAATGATTTAAATCCTTTAGGTTTTACCACTATGTCTTATTTGATTTCACCATTTGGCTCCCTTTTAATCTCTTTTTCCAAATCCCTAACATTTAATTCTTCCATGTTTATCATATATGTTACGTTCTTTTCTTTTAAGAAGGTGATGTAATATTGTTTTGCCATCCGTTGGCCTCTAAGTACAACTACTGCTCAATTTGGAGTTGCAAACTTCATTAACAGTGGATGGAGATAAGAAATTGCTTAATTAGTATAAAGGAAAGTCCTTCTAATTAAAATGTTATACAAAGAAAGTCTTCCTACAACTTAAAAATATATCACATTTTATCTATCTAATCATGTTCCTAATCTTATAGTCACAAGTGTCTTTCTTTTTGTGCTGATTTGTTCCTTTTAAACCTAATTAGAGGTGATAGTTAGATATTTTAATATATTCAATAAGACACTCATCTATTTGAAGGTACCATAGAAACAAAATATCTATAGCACTATATGTATCGCCTAATATTCTTTTAAACAATTAGTTGTTTATCAAAATAAGTACTAACATTGTGTCTTTATTAGCACAAATCTTGTTTGAAATAGATGTATAATTGCCAATTAAAGATTTAAAGTATTATAAGATGAAATAGGGGATATTGAAGTTTATGAAGAATTGTTCATATAGGTTATGCTAATTGTGAGATTTTCTTCATACAAATTTGATGAAAAAGAAACCTATATGAATGTAGAAGTGTTGCATGCTCTTTTGGTGTGTCCTTACATAATTTTTTTTTCATATTTTTACAGTAGGAACTATGCCTTTTGGGTTTAGGTTATGAACCATACATATATACATGGAATTTCTTTTTGGCTTTGGATATAGAAGATGATACAAGAGCATTGAAGTTTCTATACCTATAATTGGAGTCTATACGCTCATATGATGACAAGCAATGTCTCAACAATATGAACATTATTTTTATTAAAAAAAATCTTATAATTTGATGATTTACTTATATAATTGTAATCAATTACATGATTAGCATTTAA
>JANIPM010000007.1:46531299-46552636 GCA_027478405.1 Erythroxylum cassinoides
AAGGCTATCAAATATTGGCCTACTCCTAAGATTATTGGTGATGTGCGTAGTTTTCATAGTTTGGCTAGTTTTTATAGGCAATTTGTGAAAGATTTTAGTAACATTGCTGCGTCATTAACTGAATTCATTAAAAAAGATGTTGGCTTTAAATGGAGTGAGGCACAAGAACTTGCATTTAAAGCTTTAAAAGATAAGTTGTGCTCTGCACCTGTTTTAAGTTTGCCTAACTTCAATGAAGCTTTTGAGATTGAATGTGATGCCTCCGGGATAGGTATTGGTGCTGTTTTGATGCAAGATAGTCATCCCATTACATACTTTAGTGAGAAGCTTCATGGCCCACAACTGAATTATTCCACTTATGACAAGGAACTATATGCCTTGGTGAGAGCATTGGAAACTTGGCAACACTATCTATGGCCAAGGAGTTTGTAGTTAACCATGAATCACGCAAGCATTTGAAGGGCCAGCGTAAGTTGAAAAACAGACATGCAAAATGGCTAGAGTTTATTGAAACTTTTCCATATTTGATCAAGTACAAGCAAGGTAAGGAAAATGTAGTGGATGATGCACTATCAAGAAGGTACACTCTAATCAATAATTTGAGTTCTAAAATGCTTGGATTTGAGTTTATTAGAGATTTGTATGCTTCGGATTATGATTTTGGTAATGTTTATGGTCCATGTGAGCATGCTGCATTTCAAAAGTTTTATAGGCCTGGTGGTACTTGTTTAGGGAGAATAAGCTTTGTGTACCTATTTGCTCTATACATGAAATATTTTTGCGTGAATCACATTGCGGAGGATTGATGGGTCACTTTAGGTTGCAAAAGACATATGACATACTTTGTGAACATTTTTACTAGCCTAACATGTGAAAAAATGTTGAAAAAATATGTTCTAGGTGTGTTGTATATAGAAAAGTGCAATCATAGACCCATCTACACGGTTTATATACTCTTTTACCTGTGCCTAAACATCCTTAGACTGATATATCTATGGACTTTGTATTGGGGCTACCTAGGATCAAAAAGGTAGGGATAGCATATTTATAGTTGTTGATAGGATTAGTAAAATGGAACTTAAAACTAATGATGACACTTATATTGCTGATTTGTTCTTTAGAGATGTTGTATGTTTGCATGGTGCTCCAAAAACCATTGTTAAAAACCATAATGTAAAGTTCTTGATTCACTTGTGACGTGTTCTTTAGGGAATGTTAGGAACTAAGCTTTCGTTTTCTACTACTTTTCGTCCTCAAATAGATGGCCAAACTGAAGTGGTCAATAGAACTTTAGGATCTCGTTTGCATGCTGTTATAGGGAAAATCTTAAAACTTGGGAACAATGATTTCCATTAGTTGAATTTGCATATAATAGGAGCATTCATTCTACTACTGGTTATTTACCATTTGAGATAGTTTATGGATTTAACCCTTTGATGCCTTTGGATTTGTGTCCTTTGCCGTTACATGAGTTATCTAACAAGGATGGACAACACAAGGCTGAATTGGTAAAGAGCATTTATGAGAAATCAAGGCAACAAATAGAGAAATGAAATGAAGTAAATGCACACAAGGCTAATCAAGGACGCAAGTTGTTGAGGTTTGAACCTGGAGATTGCATTTAGGTGCATTTTAGGAAGAAGAGGTTTCCTAAACAAAGGAAATCCAAGTTGGATCCTAGAAGCGATGGGCCATTCTAAGTGCTTGAGAGAATTAATGATAATGCCTATAGGATTGATTTGCCAGGTAAGTATCAAGTGTCTGCTACTTTTAATGTTACTGATCTCTCTCCCTTTAGTAATGTATGGTTTGATTCGAGGATGAATCCTTTTAAGGAGGGAGGGGATGATGCAATCAACTTTCACAATGAAGTTCCACGTCTTACACATCAACCTGATAAGCTACACATTCCAAGTGGTCCAATTACAACACAATAAATTTCAAGGCTTAAACAAGCAATGCAAGATTTTGTTCAAGCCCAAATCACAAGTCAAGTACATGAGGAGGCTGAAACATCCATAGAGGAACACCAAGGCATGCCCAAGCTTATGACTTTATTAGAGGAGGTGTTGGAAGAAGCTAGCACTTAGCCATTTATGCCTATTTTTGATAATTTGAGCTTATTATTTATTATCTCTTATTTTAGGCCCAAGAACTTGTTTATGGGCTGTTCTTTTAGTTAGTTGCATTTGCTTTGTTTGTTTGGATTATTTTGAGACTTATTTGTTTTAATGTGTTTAGCCCATTCCTAAAAGGACTTGGATTAGATTATATTCAATGGGCTAAATGCTCCTAGATTTGTTAGGATTAGCCTAGTTTTCATTAAATGGGCTTGCAAACCCATTCCTATTAGGGTTAGGACTTGGTCAAGTGTATTTATACCTTATTATATCCTTGTAACCCTAGATTAGATGATTAATAAAATTTTGGAATTGAGTTCTGCAAGCGAGGAGTGAATGTCTTCATGGTTATTTCAAGAAATTGATTTGCATCAATAAGTAAGTACTTGCAATGTAAATTGATTTCTGATTTCTTTGGGATTGGGTCTCAAACTTATGATTTGGGATTTGATCTAGCGTGTTCTTAGAATAAAGAGAATTAAGGTTTGATGCAGTAGGATTAGGAGGTTTCAAGAATCTTATTTTCTTAGGGTTTAGGCTACACCATTTCTTCTTTGAATAGGCTCTGGTTATACTCGCTTTCACCTAGAACAAAGGTCTAGAAACAAATCACTACAGATTGCATAGTTGTATGCAGGAATGTACAAGTTCCTTTCAGTAATAAGCTACTTAAAGAATCTGAAGAATATTTCATGAACTTTAAACTTTGTGTCTGGTAAAAGAATTGGAAAAGACTTAAAGGTGGGTTTTGCATATATTAGTGGGATAATGCAAAATTAAACAAAAGTCATGTTGTATAAAAAGCCATATGGCATTTACTGATAGAGGGTCAGATTTTATGTCCATGTAGTGTCTGATTTGAATGCTTTATAAATATTGGGTTCAATTTGAGCCACTCCATATATTTGGTTTAACTTAAAAGTCAAAATTTTGCCTATCGGTTTCCACTATTTACCTTGGATCTTGAGAGATGGTTTCTAATGGTATGTAGCCATTACAATATCCTTTAGTAGCATGTTATTCTTGCCTAGTATTTATGGTGGGAATATAGTCATGAAGCTCTTTTGCTATGTTTACGCTTATGCACAACCTCCCAAAGCCTATCCTCTTTCTACTTATCGTGTAGTCATCTATACACAGGGCTTCTCTATGAAGCTTGAAAGCAAACTCAACCCTTTTTTCCAACTCGTGCAGGCAGCTTGGTTGGAAGAGGAAGGATCCTTCGCATTATTGGTCTGAGTGTTCTCTTTCACATCCAAGGGCAAGCCAAGGGAGCCTAGAGGGTAGCGAAGGGAATTCACTTTCTATGGGGGGCGCAGCTTAGAATTACAAGATTCCACACTCATAGAGGAAAGATGGTAGATTTAACCATAAAAGCTTTAAAATATAGTTGCCTAAAATTGGAAACAACGTCTTAAGTGGGAACCAGAAAGAGAGGAATACTAAAATGTTCACACAACCTTATGAAGTAGTAGGAGAACGAGTTGAGGTCAAAGTGAAAAGCAAGATGGCCAAAGGAGAGTATGAAACCAAGGAGAGGGAAGAGAAGAGAGTGAACAGGGTTTTGAGGGTTAGCTCAATAGGTAGCTATGTCCAGTGAGGTATGACTTGGTAAGTAGGAGAGATCACCAAGAGAGAAAAGAGAGCATATTGAAAGAAAAATGTTATACATCCTTAACATTCAATTATTATAAGATACCTTTATTAAGTTAATTTCTCTTATTTCTAACCATTACTAGTAAGTATCAAATATTGAAAACTACCTCTCATAAAAACCACACTTATTTGGTTAGTCAAGTAATTATTTCATGTTAGAACTTTTAAAAGCAATTTGTATTTTCAGCATGAAAAATTTTAAACATTGATCCTTGTTAACAATATGTTTTTGTTAAATTTAAGAATTTATAATAAATAAATAAAACTAATCCCAAATCATTTTTACTCAACTTGAACTACTTTGAGATATTTTTACCGAAAGAAATTGTCCCACATGTTCCCTCAAGTTTAAAGAATCAAAACCTGGTCCTCACTGTTGCTATTGAAAGGAAAAGCTTTTGCAATGAGAAACTTCTTTTAACTCCTGGCCTTATTCTTATATGTCTTTTCTTTGTTAGAAATAGATAAAATTTTAATATGTGCAAAGTTTAGAGCTCATTAACAAGAATTGAGCTTGTGTCAACTATTGTCATAATAACTAGAACCACACAGTGGTAATTGGATCAGACCGTTAAGACTGGACATCCAGACGGACAACTAGAAAATTAATAACCCAGATTAAATTTGCTCCAATACCATATTAGAATTTTTAATATGGGAAAAGTTTAGAGTCCATTAACAAGAATTGAGCTTAGGTAAACTATTGTCATAATAATTATAACTAGTTATTTGGATAGTTTAATTTTACCAATTATAAACTTTTTTAACATTTTCATATTTAGTCAATATGGGATACTCTAATAAGAAGCTATTGCTCTGTTTGCTTGCATGCCTTTCTTAAGGTCTCAGAATATTTTCTCTACTTTATACTCATTGTAATAATAGATCATTTATATTTAATATTTTTGTAAATATAACCTTAGACCGAATCTTCCTTCATTTTACATACAAATTTAGAAATTGAATATTGTTGCCAACAAAATTTTGCTACGTATAAAACTAATTAGTTGAAGGTTCCAAAGTGTGAAAGCTCGATAATCAGAGCCAACAATTCAACTATGATTATCTTAGCTTAGAACAAATCAAGTGAGAAAATCAAATAGTAATCACGATTCACGACCTTGAAAATTTAGGCAAAGAAAAGGTTGATTGATGATAGAAGAATCTTGAACACTTTTAGATATCTACCATGAATTGCTGACAACGAGTTCATTATTCCCACCTAAAACTAACTTTCCAAACGTGCAGGACATGTGAACTTTGGTTGTTGAAGCATCACGTATGCATGTCCGGCCTAGCTCTTCACATATTAATAATCTTGGAAGCACCAGCAACGTGACGATGAGATATTTCGTCGTACTGTTTCAGGAGGGAGCAAGCTCTAAATCCCATGGCAACTTATTACACAATTATCTTGTTACTGTATGTAGTGATCCTAACCTCAGCAGTCGGGTCCACTTCAGACACGCGCAACTCCTTAAGCCAAGACCTTATTGTCGCCACTGAAGAGATGGTGAAAGCCAACTATTTCACCTTTGTGATGCTCATTAACATGATTTCCCCTCTCCATCTGAGAATTCAAGACAACGTCACCTTCTTGATGCCCAATGATCGCATGTTGTCCCGAATCAGGTTGGCTCAAGAAGCTGTGTCTGATTTTTTACTTCGACATTCAATACCATCACCTTTGCTTTTCGAATACCTACAGCATATTCCATCAGGTTCAGTGGTTCCGAGTTCTGAACCTGATTACATGCTCAGTGTTTATAACATGGGAAGAAGGAATTTTACGCTCAACAACGTTAAGATTATCAGTCCAAATATATGCACTGCGGGGTCTTCCATTAGATGCCATGGAATAGATGGTATTTTAACGGAGGTAAAGAACAAGTCTCCTCCTTTATCTTGTACTAACTCCTCAGGTTCAGAATTTGATGCCTCTTCACCAGCATCAGGCCCTTCGCATCATGTTCCAATGGCTGCACGACGGCCCGGTAAAAATGCTCCAAAAAAGTCAGGGTCCTCCAATCGTTGCTGCCTCTCCAATCTTATCCTACTGCAAACTCTGGTGACCTGTGTAGTGTTGTCAATAGTTGATTACTTTCTTTAGCTGTTGTTCACGTTTTAACATGCTTTAGGATTTCGTTAAGCAATACGAAATATATTCCTAGGATCCAATGTAGTGTACATATAATTCATAAACTATAACTGTGGCTATTGTACTGGTTTTAATTTCTATTGGTTCAATTCCAGCAAAAATAAAATGAAAAGAGATCAGCCACGTCTTTATGCCCTGGAGAAACTTTATTTTTTGTGTTTTATATATAGGCAACGACATAAGACCCAGCCTGAATTATGAAGTTCATAATCACTAGTCGAAAACACTCGACGGTTCGAGTTCAGTTTTGTTGAATTTGATTTTTCTAAATTTTATTATGGACCTAAAGATTCGTTCTTAGTTTTGGAAAAAAATATTTTAGTGCGAAACAATTTCTAGCATTCCTCATGTAATTTTTAAAAAAATCTAATTGGGTCTATTTCGGTGTCCTGGAAAGGTTTGAACTGTGATTTGTAGTTGCAAATGAAATTGGGGTTAAAGATGATTTACAGTCTAAATCTAAAAGAAGGAAGTGATATTCTGGTATTTAGCTTAGTAGAACAGCCTCTTGGCAGTCAGTTAAGAACAAAGAACATCTTCTGGTGACCAAGCTAAAAAGCTTGTAGCTATCTACTAACCACAGCGTCCTGGTAATTCTGTCACGCTATCCTGAGTAGAGAAGACACATTTTTTCGGCGCGTTCTTTCTACGTAAGAACAGTGTTAGAGCGAGCAGTAGCTCACCAAATTGGTGGGGAAAGCGAGCTACAGATTACATTAATGCCACATAAACAAGAAAACAAAAGAAGAGAGAGAGAGAGAGACAGAAATTTTAGAGAATGATGAGCTAGTTATTGAGTTCATGATGATTTTGATAAAGCAAACACACATAAGAGAGATGAATTGTGTATTTTTTTTAAAAAAATTACTAATTAGTGTTACTTTGTATAAGCAATAAGGGTTTATTAAAATTTAAAAACAAAAGGAATCTATCAAAAGTTTAAAATGAAAGGAGTCTGTCAAACATTAAAACGAACGGAGTCCGTCAAACTTTAAAATGAAAGGAGCCCCATGTAAACTGAAAACAATAGTTACTAAAATGTGAAAATTTAAAAATTAAGGAAAGAGAAAGAATAATACAGTCAATTTATACTAGTTCGGTTTATAACGAAGCCTACGTCCAGTCCTCAAGTTTCTAACTTGAGTATTTCATTAATAAATCTCCAAGTAATTAATAATTGGACGAGCCTTTCCAAGCTCACAAATACATATTTTTTTAGATTTTTCAACCTTCCATAGTAGTACTACTTATCAAGCCTCTAGAAACTCTCAACTAACGAAAGTAGGGTTTGCTTAATATGAAGCATAAATATCAATCTCTTTCTTGGTAGAGTGCTTTCACTTTTTAAAGCTCAGAAGAAATAAGGTATAACTTTTATAGAACAAGTATCGATGCTATAGGTGTACTTCTAAAGTCTGCCTTATGATTGAATGTTGTACCTCTCCCTTAAATAGAGATTCCCTTTAACTAGTTGTTGCTTTAAATTGATCAGCGACTAATTGAAAAAATTGACTTTGATTCTATTACAACATCTTTCTCATTATCTTTGACAGAATCTTCAAGTATCTGGTTGTTTGAATAATCCTTTGACTATGTCTTCAAAGCCAGCTATTGAATTGGTTGAACAACAGGATCCTTTGTTTGTACAAAAACGATAGGAGCTTATCCATTCCAGATATTGCGGAACTGTTTCTTATTATCAAAATGAATTTGTTAGACTTATTCATGTAAAAATAGAAAAACGTTTTTCTTTCATTTGAACACATACCTTTTGAATATCGTCATCTTTTAGGAAAAAATAATCCGGTAAATATGAATTTTGAAATCTTAACTAAATATTATTGATTGTTATCATCAAAATTATTATTTTAAAAATCTTGAGCTAACATTCTCTCCTCTTTTGATGATGATAAGCAATAGAAAATATATTTTAAAAAATTCAAATAACTGAAAAAGATTTTGAAATAAAAATACTTGTAAATATTATTTGTCCTTATTCACAATCATGATTAGAAGGAGCCTTCCTTAAGAAAGGAGCCTATTGAAAGATAACTTAGATGCAATCATCGCATAAATCACAAACCAAATATATCAACAGTTAGCAAAATATATCAAAGTTTCTTAACTCTCTCCCTTTGTCATTGTCAAAAAGAAGGGGAAAATGAAATAATTAAGGATTATAACCATAAAGCACAAATATTCAGAATATCACATATACATATAAACCAAAAAGAGTCGTGAACAAGTATAAACCAAAAAAATTGTCATAACAATACCAAAACAATCATTAGCATAATAGTATGTGTTTTAAAGAAAGTATTCTTTAAGTGAATCAATAACAACATGAAGGAGATTTTGCAAGTCCTTAATTTGATCCTGATGTAATCGAATCTCCCTTAGTTGTTGTTGGATATCTGGATTGTTCGTGTCTTAAGGTTTAACAAGAGGCTATTACGCTGGGGCAAGACCCAAGACATCTACTACTCTCACGTATTTATTTTCCACCCACACATTGTCTTTCAGTTTATACCCAAATTGGAATGGAATAGATAAATGATATTTACCAGGCTCATACCATTCCAAATTATCAAAAGACACGTCATAATATGCAAATATCTTAGTTAGTAGCATCCTATAAGGCAGTGCTCTTGGAGTATTGTTATGACTCCCTTTATCCAACATAAAATGTATAATCATAGAGGGAAGGTTCATTCGATTACCTTTCAATAAATTATAAACAAACATAAGTGTCTAATAGACTAAATCTTTCGACTGAACTGCTCCTTGGTAAGATGAACGTAGCAGAGAGGGATACAAGACATCTCTGAAGAAGGTCCAATTGTCGACGCCAGAGTCTACCATCTTGGGTGTTTTCAATATTAATACATATCGATTGAACAATTTCACCCAAATCCAAATCAACAACATCCCACTTATGGCATAGAAAGTCAGTTCGTCCAATTGGAGCTATTCCATCAAATTTCATAAAATTTCTTTAGTCAACAAAATCTCACATTCTCTAACCCAGGAAACAATTGTCAATTTGCCATCAATAATTTCTTTCCTCATATATGTATAAAATGATCGTACCAGATCATTACAAACAATTTCATACAAGTTTAAAAAGTTGTGCCAACCAATAAACATAAAATAAGAAAAGACAGGAATACCTATGTCATCAAACAACATGGGAGGCAGAATTTGCCCAACAACCAACTTTCTTTTCTTATAGCGCATCATGTATCTCACTTTTGCTTCCATCAATTGAAACATTTTTTATGTTGCTGAAGATTTTCCTTTCTTTTGCCTAAAAAATGTTATTTTCTTTCATCTTTTTCCCTTGGGAATTTCTTCAAAGAAAGATTCCTCCCTAGTGATAGGGTCTTCTGTAGTTTCTTTAAGCTCAGGCTCTTTGCCTTTTCTTATTTCTTCCCTTTTCCTTTTTAATGACGCCTTTTCTTTTCTCAGTTCTTCCTCAAGATTTATTTGTTTTTCAATTACAAATGCTTTCTCAGCCTGGCTTAAGAGAATTCCTTTGGTTTGTGATCGTTTAACCAAACAAACCAGTTCTTCATCCAAATCATCATCATCGATGATCTAGTTTTATTCAGATAATTTTTGACACATGGAACTAGTTTGAGGAGTAGTCGATGGTGGTGGTTCAAAGATTTTAGGAGCAAAAGTAGGTGGAGTAAGAGTAGGCAGAGTAAGAGAAGGTGGAGTGAGAGTAGGCAGTAAAGGTGAAAGTGATGGAGATCTTGAAACTGGAGAAGGAGAATAGAATCATACCTTTCTCGTCAACTTACCCTTACTAGAGACTCTTCCCATAAGAGTATGTTCCTTCTTCACTAGAAGAATTTTCTTCTACTTCTCTTTCTTCACCTTCTTCTTTTTTCTTCTTCTGACAAACTAAGGTTTGAGTCGTCAGGACTTTCTTCATCAGATTTAGAAACTTATTGCTGCTTTATTGATTCATTGTGTCTAGTGGATGAATCAGAGGCTAATTCTTCAGGCAAAGAACAAATCTTTTGCTTTCTTTCGAATTTATGTAATGGAGTCTCTCGAATGGATGTTTCTAAAAGTCAAGGCTCCTTAATAGAATAGACAGAAATAGGTCCAATAGAGGTATTTGGCGATCCTAGTATTGTTGACAAAGAAGATTTAGAGACAAGAGTTTCAGACTCTTGTTCATAGTGGAGGGTTTTGCCATGGCTAGTAGTTGGTGTCAAAGATTTCTTCTTCCCGTTGGACTTTGTTTGTGCCATTTTCAAAAATAGAGGATGTTGGAAATTACTAAAGACATTCACAAAGGAGAAAGTTTGATTGTAGTGAAATAAAAAGAGTTGTAATGAATGTTGAAGATAAGATGAAGAAAGAAGTTGTCTTGAGATATACCAAACAATTTTTAAGAGAGTTTCATGTGAAGATGAAAGATTGTACACGTTTGTAGAGGTATAATCTCTTCCGTATCTTCTGTTAGTCGTATAAAAGCCTGAAAGTACTACTCTTTTTAAGTGAAACAACATCATTTTAATGATGGCTATCTCCAAACAAGGTTGTTTTACCCTTTAAAACTAATAGGAGCTTTCTATACGTTCGAAGGAGCCTTCTAAATAAACATATTCGAAGGAGCCTTCTAATATCTACAAAAGTATAATAAAAATTTTGAATAGAGTTAGATGTTTGTTAATTTGCATATACCAAGCTTTTTTCTTAACAAGAAAAATCTATCTTTTGAAAGGGGCTTAGTAAATATATCAACTACTTAATTTTTAGTATTAATATGCAATAATTCAATAGTTCCTTCCAAAACATGATCTCTAAGGAAATGATGTTTAACTTCTATATGCTTAGTCCTAAAATGATGCATAAGATTTTTAGACAAATTTATTGCACTTGTGTTGTCACATAATATGGGAATATGACTATAGTTTAGAGAAAAATCCTAGAGTTGATGTTTCATCCATTAAATCTCAGCACAATAGCTAGCAATGGTTATATATTTTGCTTAATTTGTCGAGAGTGTTGTGCAATTTTGTTTCTTGCAAAACCAAGAAACTAAACATCCACCAAAGAATTGACAATAGCCCCTTGTACTTTTCCTGTCAACTTTGTCACTTGCATAATCTGCATCATAATAGCTAATAATGTCATATGAATATGTTTTTAGATACCATAATCTGAAATCCATAGTTCCAAAAAAGATAACAAAAGATCCTCTTGACTAGTTAAAGTAGCTTTCTTTGGGATTTGACTAAATATGTGCATAAAGACATACGCTAAGCATAATATCAGGTCTTGAACTTGTGAGATATAAAAGTGATCCAATCATTCCTCTATATTTTATCTCATCGGTAACTTTGCCATCTTCATCCTTATTAAGATTAGTTCCAGTATACATTGGAGTTCCTATTTGCTTGGCATTTTCAAAATGATATTTCTTGATAAGTTCCTTTCTGTACTTGTTTTGATTAATGAGATTTCTTTTTTTTTGGCTTAATTTGCAATCCAAGGAAGAAACATAACTCTCCCATCACTCATTTCAAACTCCTCTTGCATTAAAACTGAGAATTCTTCACAAAAAGATGGATTAGTAGCACCAAATATTATGTCATCAACATATATTTGAACTATAAGTAAATCATTTTTTCCTCTTAATAAATAAAGTTTTAACTACCTTTCCTCTTTCAAAGTTATTCTCAAGAAGTTACTTAACCTGTCACACCATGCTCGAGGAGCCTGCTTTAAACCATACAAAGCTTTTGTCAAATTCATTACATAATCTAGATGGTCTGTGTTCACGAAACTTGGAGGTTGCTTAACAAAGACTTCTTCATTAATATATCCATTTAGAAAAACACTTTTGACATTCATTTGGTATAATTTGAAATTTTTATAACATGAAAAAGCAAGTAAAATTTTGATGGATTCTAGTCTAGCAACAGGAGCATAAGTCTCATTAAAATAAATACCTTCTTGTTGATTATATCATTGAGCTATAATTCTAGCTTTATTTCTTACCACTTTACCATTTTCGTCAAGTTTGTTTTAAAATAACTAATAAGTTCTAATGACTAACTTGTTTTGTGGATAAGGTACTAGATTCCAAACTTAGTTCTTGTTAAATTGGTTTAGTTCATCTTTTATGGCTATAGTTCAGTTTTCATCAGTAAGTGCCTCTTTTACAGTCTTTGGTTCTAGTTGTGAAACAAAGACAACATAATTGTTTTTGAAGGAGGTTCAGTTCCTTAGACCTTCTGAAGGGTCTCCTAGAATATACTGAAATATATCAAGTCCTCTTTATTCTCTTGGTGTCCTTCTACTATGAATACCTAATTCCTTTGTTACATAGGTTCCTATTGAGGTGTACTTAAAGTAGGAGCCTTCTCTATCCTAACTTCAGAAGGGCCTTCTTGATCTTATCCTAACTTAAAGTAGAGTTTGTGTTGTATCTTTAGGAGCCAAAGATGCTCTTCATCATTTGATTTAGCAATGTTTGTTAAGGGTAGTGCTTCGTCAAATACTACATGTATTAATTCTTCTATCCTCTTAGTTATTTTGTTGTAGGCTCTAATTACTTTACTAACAGTGTTGTATCATAAAAACATAGCTTCATTAGACCTTGCTTAAAATTCTCCAACGTTGTCTTTACCATTATTTAACATAAAGCAGTTGCACCCAAAGGCTTGAAAATATGCAACATTAGGCTTTCTTCCTTTCCATAACTCATAAAGGGTCCTTTTTTAGAATATGCATTATAAGACAACTATTCAAAATGTAATAAGTAGTGGACAAAGCTTCTGCCTAATATCCATGAGGTAGACCACTTTCACACAACATGGTCTTGGCCATATCAGCAAGGGTTCTATTCTTTCTTTCAATAACTCCATTATGTTGAGGAGTCCTTGGATACGAGAAATTACGATTTATTCCATTATCATCACAAAAATCTTCAAATGTTCGGTTATCAAATTCTCCTCCATGATTACATCAAATTGAAGTAATGTAATACCCTTTTTCAATTTGAATTTTGCTGTTAAACTTCTTAAAAACTTCAAAACATCATCCTTATTTGCTAGAAAATAAACCCATGTAAATATAGAATAATCATCTATTATAACAAAACCACAGTGTTTCCACCAAAACTTTGAGCTCTAATAGGACCAAATAAATCTATATGTATAAGCTCAAGTGGTTGGTTGGTAGATACAACATTCTTGGGTAGAAAGCTTCTTCCAACTTGTTTTCCTTTTAAGCATACTTCACAAACCTGATTATTTTTGAAGTTTAAGTTTGGTAGTCCTCTTACTAAATCATTTTTGGATAATTTTGATAAAATTCTCATGACAGTATATCCAAATCTTTTATGCTAGATTAATGAGTCCTTTTCTAAAGAAGCAAAACACATAAATTTTTTAGAAGACATATCTTCCAATTAAACAAAGTATATATTTTTATTTCTATTACCAACAAACACAATGTTATCATTATTATTATTATCAATTATTTCATAATTAGATGCATAGAATGTGTCTTTATATCCTTTATCACATAATTGACTTACACTCACTAGGTTTTTTTCAAACCATCAATATATAGAACATTATCTATAGAAGTAGAGTCAGAGGCACCAGTTTTATCAATTCCTGTAACCTTTGTCTTGTTTTTATCAGTGAAGACAACAATACCTTCATCTTTACTTTCAATATAGCTTAAATTGATTTTTCACCTGTTGTGTATCTTAAACAGTCACTGTTAACTATCCATCGATTATCTTGACAAAAGTTTGACACAAAGACAAAATTTAGTTTGACAGCTGGTGCATATAAAGTGTTGACTAGATTCAAGGCATTATTAGATGCAATTAATTCTATATAACCAATATAAGTAAATGGAATAGTTTTACCATTGCCCATTTCAATAAGAGATTTGATTTTATGAAGATAATCAGATGCAGGACGTGATTCCTTCATAAGATGAGCAAGTTGGTCACATAAACTAAAAATTTGAGTCTGTAACTTATTTGCATAAGTTATGTAGAGAGACTCCCATGTGCGATTGGCCGTGACAGCTGCAGCTGCAATTGGGCTATGGTCAGATCTACAAAAGTTATGATTGCGTTCTATATCAATTAGTCCTGGTGGAACCAAATGTTGTAATTAGGATTATCTTTTGTTGACCTTCCTGTGTGATAGTTTTGGAGGGAGTTGGGGTGGTTCCGTCGAGATGGCCAAATAGAATGTGTCCATGCATGAGCATGGAGATTTGGGCTTTCCAAGTTGCAAAATAGTGATTACAATAAGTTTTATTAGTAACTGGGATATTAAATTGAACTGAACAACAATATTGTTAGAGTTGGTATAATCAACATTGATGACATTCAAGTTGGTCGCCAAATTCTCCAATTTGGAGGATCAGACTCGCTAGAGCTGTTAGTTTAGCTCTAATACAAACAATATACATAGGAAGGATTGGAAACGATGATGTATATTCAATTAATAAGCTGAATATATAAGCACAAGTATACAACAATGTTCTGGTGAAAGCTCTGAAATTATTGGAGAATCATATAATCTAATCTAAAGGAAAACAAATCGTAAAATAAGGAACTGAATAGCAACACAATAGATGACATAGTCAACAACACATGCTAATATCTCTAACTAGCAACTGTGTGATGGGTGAACGAGCTATATATATAGATAAATTGAAGCCGTAAGTTATAGGACATGATTTATCGAACTTTATCCATGTCTTCACCTTTTCAAGCTCAAGTTGCGTAGCCTATCTCTTATCAAAGTTCCTTAGGCTTTAAACATGAAGTTGAGAAAAAGAAAAAAGGAAAGTAGTTGTTCAAAAGTTAAGAGTTTAAATTGATAATATACTAAACTATTGAAAGTTTAATCAATTTGACTATTTCAATAAATTATAAATTAATAATTCATCAAAGTTATTTTCTTTTATAACATATTATATTTTATTTTAAAATATATTTAAAATAAGATATTAATTGAACATTAATAGATGTTCTTAATTTATTTTTCATAATAACTATTATTTGTAAGTCATTTTTTAAAGTTGATTATAATCAAGCTCAAGTGAAGATTCTTCTTTTTTATCTTAATATTATTATGGTCAATGCAATGAATATCAATTAGATTACATATTTTATTCTTACTAAATGATCTAAGTACATAATACAGAAATTATATATTAATAAAAAATATAATTACTTAATAAAGATCAATCAATAATATATATTTACCTTAGGTTAATTATAAAAATGCAAAACTTTAATCAATTTTGCAATACTAGCCTAAATTTTAAAAAGTGGCGCTAAAATATCCCAACTTTTAATTTGTTTAAAAAATAATCAGACGTAAAGTTTTCTATTAACATTGACGACATGACAAATTATATAAGATTTTTTACATGTTATGTGTTTCATACATGTTCCTATTTTTTCCAGCTAAAAAAATTAAAAACCTATCCTCACTCTCTCCTTAATAGGGATAGGCAAAACATTAATTGCAAATAGGTTGTCCCACCATTTCACCTCTTTCCTGAAGCTACCATCTCTCCTGAAAATCCCTTCCAAGTACAAATCATGAGCTACGAAAGTCGCATATGAAGTGCTTACAAACTACCTTCATCTAGCAAGATTAGTGCCTTTTACTTACGTTGAACATAAACAAGTACTTGATTATCTCACTTTCTAACCCCATTTCCAATTTGAATAGTGGTGTTGGATTCAAGGTGTCGAATTTGACCGATTAGTTCCAAAAGTTCCTACATTACAATAAAACTGACTTTTAGCCACTTTTTTTTTTTGGCGACGATTTGAACATTGTCACTAAAAGTCAACTTTTGGTGACGATTTTCAATAACGTCACAAAAAGCTTATGTTTTGTGATGTTTCTCATAATCATTGCTAAATGCATATCTTTGGCAATGATTTATTGGATTCGTCTCAAGTGGCTCAACCTTTTACGATGATTTAACATTTTCGTTGTCAAATGTCAAGCCTTTGGTTAAAAAACAAAATTTTAAAATCATAAGAAAAGTTGAAATAATTACAATTTTTACCTAATGCATTCAAACTTTATAAATTTATTTAAATCTATAGATTTATACACAAATGATTATTTAATGATGCTTATTCTACATTTTACATCTCCGTCCATACAAATTTTTCATGAAAATAGAAAGGAGCATTCAAAACTTGTAAAATGTTTTCAAAGTTTTAAACATATTGTTGAAAAACACAAGGTAGGCAATTTAAAATTTGAAAAGTAAATATTTTTTGGATACAAAAAGATAAACATACCTAAAATTTTAATATTAATAAGATCAAAATATCATAAATTTAAGTTGACTACTTTTCTTAATCATTAATATTTATTAATAATAAAATAATAATACATATAAATATTGAAACATGGTAAGCAATATAATATAATGATATATAGTAAGTAATACAAGATTTTAATTAAAAGTTTAACAATTCTTATCGATAAAACAATAAATAAAGTTTCACACCTATTTCATTGAAAAGGAAAAGAAATAATTATGTTTCTAGATTTCAAGTGACATGAGACCCGGTAAAAAGGTAAAGGAGTTTCCTAAGTCTGGATTACCAAGATGGGTCCTTATACGTTTGAAGGCATTAAGTGAAACAGTAAAAAATGTTCCCTCAGGAGTTGGTTTATTGATACTTGATCGGCTCTTCGTATCGATCTAAAGATCAATCCCTTAGAAACCGAATAAAAAATAATCAAATTCCAAGGATTGCAATACAGGGTGCAACCTCGGGTCGTCTCACTTAATTGGAATCAAGTGAAAAAGGTCTAAACTAGCTTAATTGTCAAAAATTGCAATCAAAGTTGATAAAATGGGGGTTTGGTCACTAAAAAGAACTAAGGAAATTTAACTAAAATTTAAGGACAAAGTATAAAAAGTATCTTTTTGGATTTTAAGGAAGTAAATGAATTGAAAATTTGAATAATAAGCAAATGAGAATAAATCCTCTTGAAAATGAGCTTAGGCCATCATGGTTCAAAACAAATTTTTAGAGAGTGAAATTCACTAAGCTTTCGAAAGACAAACCTTAAAGATTCTCCTTAAGTCCAGAATCTTGATTAATGAACTCCATTTCATCAAGATTCCATTAAGTGCTCTTAAGCCTTAGAACCTTAAGGGACTCTTTAAGTCCAAGGTTTTAATCAACGAACTCCGTTAACTAAAACCTTGTTAAATGCATCTTAGTGTGTGAAATGGACAAGTTAATGCAATTGGTCATTTGGTTCAAGCACAACCTCAATATCAAACACAACTAGGCAGATAAAGAGAATCAACACAATCACCAAAAGACATATATGAAACTTCATATATTGAGCATCAAAGTTCTACAAATAACCAATCCATAACACAAGACATCGTTCGACACTTGATTAAACTATAACCAAGCTAATCTAACTACAAGCAGTAAACCCTAACTCAGGAATTTACAACAATGTAATTAAACTTGACGATGTAAGATTAACTCCCTTTTTAAGAACCAGTGAACTCAAGCCGATGCTACATTCTCAAGAGGAAATGTGGATTTAGCCGAGCATGACTTCGGATTCTCTCATGACTGTTGAAGATCGGATGTCACCCATGGTTGCGAAAGAGATTGGCAGTGGAGTAGAGATGATGGTGATGGTCGAAGATGAAAGATGGAAATGTTCAGTGGAAAAATCGTCTCTCTGCCTCCAAAAGATATCTCGATCGATGAAGCTCTCCCTCTGACCTAAATTTAACAACCTTTTAAATGATGGGTGCGGGTCCGGTCGATACAGTGAGAGAACTTTCCAAATAAAGTTCGGATATCCGTCTACTTGCCGTGGCGAGATGCTTCCTTGACGTCGCGACGTGTCTTCTTGGATTGCTCGCCGTAGCATGTTACTTGGTTAGCGTCGCGATGTGCTCTTTTTGGATCGCTCGCCGTGGCGTGTTGCTTGTAGCACGTCGCGACGTGTGAACTTCTTCATGCGCTGTGACGTGCTGACTCTTTTGATCCTTTTGACTCTTCTTTTCCCCTACAATATGAAACAACAATTTGCAGTATCAATTACCCTTGAAAAAATTGTGATGGAATTAATGTCAATTTGTAACAATTTCACTATCAAATTGTATAAAGTGTAAGCTCACTGTAAGGGACTAATTAAAGCACAAAATCATAAATTAAGAGTCAAAAAGCATATTAAAAATCGTGAAAGTGTAGCCAATTTATATAATAAACTTGGGCTCAATCACAAACCCTCGAGCAAGTCAGTGCCAAAGATGCCCTTTGACATCTAGAATGGGTGGAAACCTATCCTTGCACACATTCATATATGGGGCTGCCCTACTAAGATACGTTTGTATAATACTTACGAAAGTAAATTGCACACTTGTTCTAATCATTACTATCTAGTTAAATGTCCCAACCACTCTAAATGTTACATATTTTACTGTAGAGACGGAAAGTCTATCGTTGTGGAATCATAAACAACTAAGTTTCTAGAATATGATGTCTCTAATGAGGGTGGTCTTTTATACATTCAGATCCAATGGACCAAGGTCTTAGTATTGTCCTAGTACAGGCACAGGAACACATACTTTTACAAATAGATGTTATTAAGGTACAAGAACTAATGTAGTTGCGAAGATCCACCAGAGTGAGACGACCTGTTATTCCATTTGAGTACATAATCTATTTGGGTGAACAGGACTATGACAATGGACATGTCACATATCCAGTTACTTTTTTAGAAGCTATTTCTAGACCCTATGCAAATTTATGGGAGGATGCAATGAATGAGGAGATGTAATCCATGAAGCATAACTAGGTATGAAAGCTAGTTTATTTGCCTTAACATTGCAAACCTGTCATTTGTAGATGTCTGTTTAGGGCCAAAAAGAACACGTAGGGTAAAGTTGAATGATTTAAGGCTTAGTTGAATATTAGAGGGTTCACTTAGAGAGAAGGGGTTGATTTTAATGTTATCTTCTCTCCCATATCCTCTAAGGATGCATTCAAAGTGATCATGGTAATAATAGCTCATTATGATATAAAGGTACATCAGATGGACGTTAAACCTACTTTCCTGAATGGAGACCTTTATAAAGAAGCCTATATGGAGCAACTTGAAGGAATTCAGGATCAAGAAAAGACTAACAAGGTTTACAAATTGAGAAAATTGATATACAATTTAAAATAAGCTTCCAGACAGTGGTACCTTAAGTTTGATAAGGTTGTGATCTCTTTTTCCTTTATGGAAATTAAAGTTGAAAGATGCTTATACTACAAAGTCAAGGGGAGCAAAGTTATCTTCTAATTATTGTATACGGACGATATCCTGCTCACATAAAATAACTTGACCATGTTGTATGAGGTAAAGCAACTTTTGACTAAGCATTTTTACATGAAAGACCTTAGTTAAGTATCTTTTATCCTAGGTATTCAAATTTACTGGGACAAATCTCGACACTCTTTAGGCCTCTTATAGAGTGCATACATTGAATGACTATTGCAAAGGTTTAATATGGATAATAGTAAACCTGTTACATCATCTATCTCCTATGGTGAGAGATTACCTTTGGCACAATGTCCAAAGAATGAGGTAGAGAGAGAGGCTATAAGGAATGTTCCATATTCTAGTGTGGTCGGTAGCCTGATATATACCTAAATGTGCTTTAGACTAGACATTGCATTCCTTGTTCGTTTGCTGGTTAGATATCTGACTAACCCAGGAATAGACTATTGAAATGTAGTTAAACGAGTGTTGAGATACTTAAAGAGAAATAAGGATTGTAAGTTAACATACATAAGCGTCAACCATCTAGACCTTATAGGATATACATATTCATATTTTGCTAAGTGTTAGGATGATAGAAAGTCCACTTTATATTACATTTTCATATTATCAGATGGTGCAGTATCATGGAAGAGTATCAAGCAGCCACTAGTGACTTCCTCGACTATGCATGCAAAGCTTGCCACATGCTATGGGGATTATACACAGGCAGTTTGGCTTAGAAAATTGATTTTTGAGTCATCTATGGTTGATTAAGTGGCTAGATCCATTTGGCTGTATTGTGATAATCTTTCTACTATGTTGTTCAGTAAAAATAATAAGAATATCACAAGGTCTAAGCATTTGGAGGTCAAGTATTTGACCATAAAGGAGTTGATATAGAAAGGTGACATTGAGATGGAGCATTTGAGGACTGAGGATATACTTACTGATCCTCTGATTAAAGGACTTTGCTCAGATGTTTTTGAAAGACATGTATAAAGTATGGGTGTTGAGGTCCTTAAACATTGTTAGTTATGGATTGCTATATTTGCTCCTTCTATATTTGTACAATTCTAATGTATTATGATAGTTTGTGTTATTAATAAGTCGATGATCATTATTTTGTCCTTAATCATACATGTTATTATATTTTGTCATAATATAGGTGAAAGTCTTAAGATTTGTGTCAATCTTAAGCATTTTAAAGGTCATTGGGCATATATACAGATTGATCTTAAGCCTATTTCATTAGGACATAAACAGTTTAATGTGTAAATCTATATATTTCGATATGACATAGGGGGGCATAAGTGTTTAATGCCATAAAGGTTTTGATTCAGTGAGAGAAAACAAATTTCTCTAATCCAGTTTGGCATTCAATAACAGAAAATAAAGTTCTTTATTGTAGTTTAACATTAAGTGTGAGAAAACAATTTTCTCTAATATAGTTTAGCATAAAGTTTAAAGAAATCGATATCTAAAAATGGAAATATGATACATTTTAGATCATACAAGTATCATCCTAGTTTGCTACACTCCATTTTCTTATTCATGTTAATGAAGTATTAGATATGTGTGATTGTATTGACTCTATGTCACACATGACACATGTATATGATACTTTTTGTTATCGAAAGCCTTAAGGGATGAAATGATAGAATTTCATTACTTTTGGATCAAATTGTTTTTTAACTTGATAGACCATATAGTGATTTGCTTAACTGTTTTTAAACTGATTTTATTGTCAATCCAACTACTGTAATTAATTATTTCTTATGAGGTGGATAATAATTAATTATATTTTAACATTTTTTATAAATTTACAGTTAAGTGAATCGTTTTTTACCTGAATAAAGGTAATAAAGTGTAGGAAAATCCCGGTGTAGACATCACATGCCCACGGTGCGGAAAACAAAACTTTTTGGTTCCGGGAAGTTCCCGAAAGCCAGGATCTATGTGAAAGTATAATCAGTCAAACCATAACGACCTACGTAGCCCGTCTCCAACGGTATCCACGCAGAGGTCGGAAAACCTAACCGGGACAAACCCCTTTGACCCGGGAATAGCTAGAACAAGTTGAA
>JANIPM010000007.1:46582089-46594938 GCA_027478405.1 Erythroxylum cassinoides
GGTCTTTATAAGCTCGTGAAGAGAGGATGAATGAGAAGGAGCCACAAGTAGAAATTATTTCCAAGTTGAACTTGAAAAACAACAAAGACAAAAAGATAATTGTAAAAAAGAATTTCAGAAAGGAAAAGGAAGAAGAAAAAATCATATTAGAGGATGTGGCAATTATCGTAGATATGGAAGAGGAATGTTTGATAGAAATTCAAACAAATTTGAAGTTACAATTCAAAATCAACTTATAAGATGACATGGCAGAAACATTTGGTATAAAAAAAGTTCCTTAATCTAATATGCTCTTTTATAATTGTGATAAATTTGTCCATTATGCAACATATTGTAAAAGCATATACGATAAGGAAAAGAAGGATTACTGTGCAAAAAGAGAGGAAGGTGAAAAATCAACTTGGATATTGACATGTAATGGAGATGGTGATGGAAAAACTGATTAAGAAATGTGGTTTTTAGATACAAATGAAAGTAAGCAGACAACTAGAAAAACAAATTTATTTTTGTCGTTTAACGAATCTTTTGGAGGTAATATTTCCTTTAAAGATAATATTATAGTTGTTATTGAAGAGAAAGGTAACATTCTTATTCAATAACCATAGATCTCGGCAATTTATCTCTCAAAGTTTATTATTTTCTAGCCTTGAAATCTAGTATTTTAGGTTTGGGTTAAATTTTAGAGAAATGATATAAGGTACAGATCAAGAATAAAACTCTTGTTTTAAAAGATAATAGAGCCAAGCTAATCACTAAGGTAAGATGGATAAGAATAGAATGCTTTCTCTCACAATACATATTAATTGTATGAAATGCTTAATAGCTTACGCAATAAATACAAGTTGGCTTTGGCATCTTTGAATAGGTCATTTAAATTTTGTGGGATTAGAGTATTTGCTAAAGGAGGAGATGGTATATAAAATACCTCTTATTGATCATCCTAATAAATTACATGAAGGAGGCATATGCAAAAGATAAATTAGAAATTGCTTTCTAAAAGAATTACGTGAAGGAGGCATATGTGAAAGATAAATCAGAAATTGCCTTCTAAAAGAATCACTTTTAAAAGCCTTAAAACCATTTCAACTTATTCACATCACTATTTTTTTGGTCCTTTTAATCTAATCTCTCTCCATAAAAAAGCAAGTATTTTTGTTTTTTTATTGATGATTAAAGTCACAATATATTTATGTGTATTTCTTAAAAAAGAAATTTGAAAATTTTGAAGGTTTTAAGAAATTCAAAGCATTAGTAGATAAAATGTGGATATCTAACTAAAGTAGGGAATGTGGTGAATTCATTTTTAATTTATTCAATTTTTTATGATTATAATAGTATGTTGAAGATCAAATAAATGCATAAAGAATTTTAGGTTGAAGCAACAACATGGATGATATAATTTTCAAAAATATATTTTGTAAGTACTTACTTGTTCATATTTTTAGGTTCATATTTAGTGCATTTAACTTGTTTATTCGAGTAATTTCATTTTTGGGTATATAATTCATTCATATTTCATTTTTAGGTCTTAATTAATATATTTGGAGCAAAAATAATGAATTTGAACAAGTTTGGAGCAATTTGGAGCTATTTTTACCAAGTTTTGAAGTTATAGGGAAAGTATATGGCATCAACATACCTATGAACTTGCTCATATACTTCAACATGGCCATGTTTCGCCCAATACAAGTTGTTTTAAAGTTTCAAAGAGTTATATAGGCATAAACATGCCTATGTTGAAGAAGTACATGATCATGTCCATACCCATGTTTATATTTTGGGTCTATGTTTGCTTCAAATTTGAGGATCTCATGATTTTTTAAAAGTACATAACTATGAACACACCTCTATACATGCTTGTGTACCACCTAAAAATCTAATTTTCAATCTATAAAATACAAAATCAAAAGGCAAAGGAAAGAGAAAACCTGGAAGACACAACTAGGAGCCCTAGGAAAATAGAAAAAATAACGAATAAGCAAGGAGACACTTTTGAAGTGAATTTTTAATGGTCTAAAGTGAATTTCTTAAAGATTGAAAAGGATTTCATTATGTTTCCTTTTATTTTGTGTTTTCCCTTTAGTTTTGATGCTTTGTTTTATATGATCATGAACTAAACCTTTTATGACAATTGTAGAAAATCAACCCTAGGATGAACCTTGTAGTGATTTTTTAATTTAATTTATTCTTTAGTTTTGTTGATATTTATTTATGTGTTCTTTAGTATTCTTGAATTAATATTATTGGTATATTAGTTCATGTATGGTTTTATGTAATTAAGATTGAGAAATCCTTTATATGAATTGAGATAACATAACTGAAAGGCATTGTATGCAAAGCTAGAGATAAGTTGACATAAATATTCTAAATTAAGGTCAAATCTAATACCAAAATTCATAAATTAATTAATGCAGTTCTAGGAGTTTTAATTAGAAAGAAATTTATATTAATCAACCTAGGATTAATTGTTAATAATGTTAAGAACTATATTAGTATAATTGAGGAATTTAGATTATCCATTATACTTTACTTTAAATTGATGTGTGAAGTCTTAACTTCATAAGAATTCCTAGGAGGATTGAAAGTTCAAGTACCATTGTCTTTATCAATTATTTCTAAGTTTAATCTTTGATCAGTTAATCAATTTTATTTTTGATTTGATTAATTTCCATTATCATAATTTTTTAGACTAGACATTAGTACTATTAATTACAGTTCTTTTTGGATTGACTCATACTTGCTAGTGTTAGCTATAGTTATATAACATGCTTGTGGTAAAACACAATCAACCAAGGTTTTAGTTCCATTAATGAAGAATATGATATTAGGAACACTTAATTTCTAACAATTTAGCCATTATTTTTTCACATTTATTTTATTTTGTTTTGTTTTGTTTATTTATTTTTCTTAGAACTCTCTTTATTGATCTTGTGTTCATGGATTATTTTAGGATTTAGGTATTCATTGCTATAACTACCAAGCAATGTAGAAGGATGGAGAGGACAATATTCTTTATGGGGTTACAACATATCATTGCTTATAGCAACATTTGAAGCTTGGAATGAGAGGCATGGTAATATGAGTGTGGAAGCTCAACTGATATTCATAATATGATGTGAAATTTATGGTGGTGGTCATCATAATCATGAATTTCAGATTGCATGTCGGAGCATCCAATTTGCATGGGATACTGGCTTCAGAATATCCCCTATAGGAATACTCATACTCTAGGGTAGAGCGATTATCCCAAATTTGTATGAAATGATCAAGTTTCATTTAGATTTTAGAAATAATAACAGAAATAGGAGGATCGATGTATTAAGAAGCTCCTTATGAAAGCCATTACGACAACTAAAGCTAAGCTCCAAAAGACTCAAGAGCTATTCATCTCTGTCCGCATCACATAACGTTTGACTGGAAAATTAATTGAGCTTATTTTTGAAGAGTAGCTAGGTGTTTTATCCAAATAAACTGAGAAAAATTTGAGGAAATAAATGAATACAATAACTTTAAATAATCGATAGAAACTAAAGTTGAAGAAAAATAGGAAGAAGATATTTAAGAAGAGAAGGAAGAGGAGAAAGAGGAAAATGAAAAGGATGAGTCAAATAAGGAAGAAATCAAGAAAGTATTTATAGTCATCTTAAGTATAAGGGGCTCCTTCTTTCCAAGAATAAACTATCAAAGTCAATCAATGATCCATCAAGTTTATTATTCTTTGTTATATTGATAGTTTGCTACTAAAAGGAGCACTAGTATATAATACGTCCTTATTTTATTGCTTTATGTGGCCTATTCGAAGATATAAGCCTTTGTTTTACAAGATGGGTGAAACCAAGCCACTGATTGTAGACCCATTTTGAGCAAAGTGCTTGTTAGAAAGTCTAGCTAAAAGATTAATAAAGAAAAACTTATTGGAAAGTAACCCAATAACTAGGTGTTTCTATTTAAATTTTATACTTTATAGGATTTTCATCATAATTTTATTACTTGAGATTTGATGGAGTTATACAGACTATGAAGGCTACATCACCCTAATGTGTTAGAGTAGAGGAAATTTTATTGACACTAGAAAACCATTAATGACATTAGATAAGGCTAAAAATATGTTACTATCATAGCAGTGCAAGTTATCCTTACCTGCTCTCATAATTTTATATATTTTATTATTGTTCTTGAATGTTTTGTACACCGAGGATAAGGTATAACTCAAGTGTAGGGGAAGGACTTAACAATAAAACTTATCATTTTTGTTATAATTAGTTTAATAATGAATAATTTAAGAAATTTTTTAAAAAGACATTGATTAAGATAATTCATTATGAGTTTGGTTGTGATTATGATTTAATTTGTTTAGGCACATAATTATGAGTTTTAATGATTAAGTTAGTTTTAATTTAGTTAATTAATTTTGAGAATCGATACTTGATATGCATTATGATATTATTTGTATAATTTGCACATATATTGAGTTAAATGTGAATTCTATTTGAGCATTTTCAGTATCCTACATGTAAAAATTTTAAAAAGAGAAAATAAAAAAGAAAAATGGTGGTATATGTGAGCATAAATAATTTCACCTTGTTGGGTTTGTACTAATAAAAAGGACAAAGTTAAAGAGTGATGCCTGTAGCCTTTTAAGATAGTGACTTAATTGAGTAACTAGGGGTATTTATTACAAAGTATTTACTTTTGTATCCAAAGGCTAGTTGTCTTTTCAAACAAATTTTTAAATGCTCCTTTTTAAAGATGAATAAATTTCATTAACTTAAGTTGAGCTTAACCAAAAACCTAAAATGACAAGAAATACAAGTTTAACTCTCAAGCCATATAAACTAAATTGTACATATGTTCTTACCCAAGTTACATGAAGCTAGCACTAAACATTCCAGAGAATTTTCATTCTTTGAATGATTAAGGACTTAGCATCTTGAGTTATTTGTAACTCTTTGATCTAGTTGACAATGGAGCCCCCTATCATTTGAACTTCTTTCTCTACTCCTCTGGATAACCTATTGTTTCTTTTCCTCTAAATTAAGTATATGTCGCAACATAGTGTAGTTTTTAGGATAATCCCATCTTTCTTCATTAAGGTAGTCATTCCGGTAGGCCAATGGATTATATTTATCCATTCCTTCTATGAGTAGTATATCTACATAGTGTTTTGAATTCATAATCAAATTTTGTGGGAAAAACTACATTAGAAAAATAGGGGGTAGTGTTTCAAGGTCTGTTGGAGTTATGTAAATATAGTGTCCTAGAAAGTAAGTGTATTTACATGTAACTTAAGTTTCTTCCAATTACAGTTTTATAATAAAACTATTTATTATTAATGAAACAAAAGAGTTTGGTTTTATATATATGAGCATTATATATCTAGTCAAAAGGTACCAAGATTCTTTTGTAACTAATATACATATACATAGAGATGTATGGGAAACATGCATATTATTAGAATCTAAATTAATTGCTTCACAGTTGAATAATCAAGTTAGTTGCTTGAATGTGGTTTAGACTGTAGTGTTGCGATTTATCTCCATGTAAGTAAAGGAGTTTACTTCAAAGGAATGAAGAGTTTCATATCATGATAGTAGTTGACTATCGATAATGACATTATTAAACGAATCTGGAATCAAGTATGTTTTAAAGAATAAAGTGAGTTGTTACTTTAATCTTAAAACATACAACTTAAGCATTCACTTATTATGGACCACAATCTTGATGAGTGGTGAACTTATATGTGTTTCATTATAATTCTTGATATGATTAGAATGGATTTTTATAGAGTATTAATCTAGTGTCTGTATGTTGGAATTATTAATTGAAACATGTATTAGGGAATATGCACTCAAATAAAGAGTTTATAATGATATCATCACTTCTAGATGTTTTAAGGAGATTTGGTGATTAAATTGGTGCTAGTAGTTTAATAGACTAGCTACCCATCAAGTCTTAACACCAAGATGAGATCTTATGTGGTAATCACCACATAAAGTAAAACGGGAGATCTAGAAGAAAAAAACCAACAAAAAGGCAAAATGTTAATTTTACTCTTTTTTGTGCAGATGGCTATAATAAGGTTCATGATAGGGTTTGCAATTGGACATATTATTTGAAATATGTTTTCTCACAATATTTATTAATTCAAGAGTTCAACTAATTGTCTTTACTGGAATGACATTTAGTTAATAAGCTAGAATTTATTCTAATGAGATTAAATTAATTCTAGGCTTATTGAAGCTTGAATTATCTAAATCCAATAAGATTCCCCACTTGGCTTGAAGGAAGGTTATCAAGCAATGTAAGAAATATAAATGGAGGGTTTAGAAGTTCAAAATTGAATGTTGGGCTTGCACTAATTAATGGTTAATTAGAAGCCCAAATGTACGTTTAGACATGGGCTAGACTTTGGTTTAATTCGATTAATTAAATTAAAACAAAATTTTTAAGAAAGTAAAGTGCAATTTCATTTTCATTAGAGCTGAATGTGCAGCTGCACATTTAACATTAAATTGCTTAATAAAGATGGTCTTTATTGTGGTTTATCATCATTAAATGGAGTTATGAACTTACCATTAAATGGTTTAATGGTTATCTTTTAATAATAGCATGTAACCTATTAGCATTAATTGGATTAAAGAAGAAAGATGTACATTAGATAGACCATCTTCCTTCTTTCATCTTCAAAACGAAATTGATAGGTCTCATTTAGGTTAATAGACTTTTCATATAGTAATCTTAAAGACAAATGAGAAGAGTCTCATTTAATGGCTTCTTTATGATTGATTAAATGAAGAAATGATGCATTGGTTGGAAAACTCTTCTTTCCTTTGTTGTTAACCAAAAGTGTGAGGGAGTAACAAGGGTTCTTACATTTTTGTCACTCTCTCTCCTATTTTGCATTAAAAAAATCTAAAATTGCATGAGAGTGTCTCATTCTTGGTCTTCTTTCTTTTAAGAAAATTCTCCTCCAAAGTTTTCTTCTCCTTTCCCACCAAAGGATCTTGTTAACTAAGTTGTCCAAGAAGAACAAGTAGTAGATCAAATTAGTCAAGGATACAATATCGAGATGAGAAAACAATAACAAAAGAAGAGGATACATTATTTAGGAGAGGATATATTGCCGAGGATAGGATAGCGCAGTGATGAGTTAAAGTTGTAGCGAAGGAGTCGGTAATATTATCTGCATCTTGTTCTTATGATTATTATCCTTATACCATATCATGTATATATTGGCATGATGATTTGGAAATATTGCTTCCGTTGCAATTTAGATTTCTAAAAGGTTTTCAAATCTACTGTTTCTCGAAATATGACATGCTTTCTTTTTCCGATCCAACAAGTCATTCCCTGTTGAAGTTAATACTTTTAATTAGTTAATTGTTGCACTCTTTTCTTAAATTAGTTGTTACATAGATTTTCATATTTATAGTTATTTTAGTTGCATTGAATTGGGTAGTTGTTTAGAAATTCATTTGAGTTTTTAATAATTCTTTACATTATTTTTAATTTCCCAAAATTTCTTCCAACCTGATTTCAAACACTGTTAACTAGAATAGATTTGAACTTTCTCATAATCCCTGTGGACATGACTTGGTTCTTACCGATTTATTATTCACTTCGACAATCGTGCACTTGCGGTTCACGAATATTCAAAAAAACGACTTATTGTTAAATTTTCAATAGGAAGATGAAATCTTTGGTGTAAAAAGTGTGACAGGTGCATCTAATGTGTCTTGAGTGTCTTCACTCGACATAAATTTACCAAGTTATAATGTTCATATATATGACATATCAATAGTTTACTAGTTTCATTTGCCTTAGAACTATTGGTGGCTTTATATAGTTTACAAAAAACAACGTTTGATTGAACTTGCGAGCAGAAATTTTAACTTTGTATCTCTATTTCTCTCAATAATATGTTGTTATGGTAAATAGATGTCCTAGGAATACGTACTTGGATCTTCTTTTCATAATGTTTAGTGTTTATGTAGGTGATCTGATATCACTTCATACTCTCTAAGTACTGTGGCACAAATTAATTGTCATTTCCAAGTTTTGATTTCTAATTTTCCACCTTTTGATAGTACAATTCATGCTCATGATCGACTAATTATGGATAAGGTTGGATATTACTAGATTTCTCCAGATTCCACATATAAGTGGAATTTTCTTAGGTTGTTGTTATTATTGTTGTTGTTGATTATCCTTTTACATTATTCATATAGGGGACATTACAAATTCATGTTCTGACAGTACACCTTCAATTACCTTTTTCTTGTCCATTTCTACTTTCATTAGTTAATGTTATATATAGTTATATGAAAATGACAATATCTATATATATAATGCTTTGCCTATAGATTTTAGGATCTGCATTCATAAGAAGAGAAAAGCCATGGTTTCAGACCATTCTTTGGTAATAGTTTAGATCACAGTTGTTAGACTCCACTTAGTATCTAATATATCTCCATTTTTAGATGGTTGAGCTAAGAAAACTTAATATGTAGCAGACAACTAAGTAGCATGAATAAGACTAGCAAGCAATCAATTTTCACGCCCTATATTAACATTAATACATTCGTGATTACACTCCATTTGAGCAACATGTATAAAGACACCTTCATAATCAACTACATACTTTTACTTGTATCCTTTAACAATAAGCCCTTTTAAAATTTTATACCTCTTTGTTAACATTATTCTTTAATTTGTATAACTATTTGACTCCAATGGCTTCCTAACCCTAGGAAGAGTTGCTAATTCCCAAGTATTGTTCTTTTCAACTGCCTTGATTTCCTCAACTATAGCTAATCTCCACCTTTTATCTTACATTAATCTTTCAAATTTTAATAACTCTCTATCTATAAAAAGATAAGATAGTTCGTCATTACTAAGAATAATTTCATTAGATCAATGAATAAATATCTCCTGTATCTTTCATTTTTCTCAACCTTTCACTTGAACTTTCTTTATGAGATAATAAAAGTGGTGAAGGAGGTGGAGTTATTTTTTATATAGCCACCATGATCTCTTCTTCTTCCCCAGTTTAAAATCTAGAGAAAAAAAATATATAATTATTCTCTTCACGAGCCTCCTAATTCCATATAGCTCACTCATCAAATTCAATATATCGAGTTACAACCATTTCACCATTATTTGGATTGTATTATTTGTAGCTTTTAGAATGCAAATCATGTTTAACACTTTAATCATCAAGCTTGGATCTTGCTTGGTGTAAATTTGAGCATATGCAATAATTCCAAAGATTTGTACGTAATAGGCACTAGGCTTTGTTCTACTCTATGCTTCTTGGTGGGCTTGATCTTTGACATTTAATGTTAGAGAGTGGTTAGACAAATACGCTTAACATGAAACAGCTTCAGCCTAAAATCTCCAGACATATTTTTTTCTTTCAATATGCATCTTGACATATTAAGGATGATTTTATTCTTTCTCTCGACTAGTCTATTTATTCTTGTGATCTAAATGCAGTTAAAGGATGAAAGATGTCATGAGTCATACAAAAATTGTTGAATTCTCTGGAAGTAAATTCACCTACTCAACCGAATTTCAAAGCTTTAATTTTATAGTCACTCTCCTTTTCTACAAATATCTTAAAATTCTTGAAAGTAATAAAAGATTTTAATTTTTTCTTGAGTAAATAAACCTATGTTTTCCTACTAAAATCACTTAATAAAAAGTAAGTAAATATTTTTCTTACCCAATGAAGTTGGATTAATTGGTCTACTCATATTGACACGTACTAGTTGAAGAGGACTTGTTGCTCTTGATGTTACTTCTTCAGGAATACTTCACATAATTGATTATGATGGTAAATAGAAGGAATCCTTTTTTTAACTACTTTTTTTTTCATGACCTTGAGAGCTCCAAAATTTAAGTGGTTAAATCTTATATGCCAATACCATACTTCATCTTGCAAATCAACTTTTACACATTTTACTTTAATTATTTTAATGTTCAATTTAAACATCGTATTATTTAGCATAGCTAACTTAACAATCAAATTAGACTTTTGATTTTGAAGCCAAATAATTTTATTTTCATAATAATTTTGTGCCCTTTTTCAAGGGATTAGCCTAAACTTAAATTATTACTTTTTAACTTGGGCATATAATGAACATCAACAATCAACTTGTGACTGCAATCTTTGGAAGAAATAAGAATTTTACTTTTTATCAATTTCTATTTTTGAAAAGTCTTAAAAGGCAAAATTGCCTCTCATCTTCTCATCAAGAATATTTACTTTTATATTCACACATGTGATTGTTTGACAATTATCCAAGTGACAAATATTACCAACATCATTCTCTTCTTCCTTATTTGTTAGCAACAAAGTTCAATCTTCAACTTCTTGATTATCATCAATAATATTATTTTTTCTTCAATATTGTTAGTGGCAATATGATATTTTCAAGAATAATGACTAACTTTATGACAATTAAAACATGTAACTTTAGATTTGTCGTACCTCCTTTTATTTATATTTTAATAGTAGCCTTGTCCTCTTTCTCTTATTCTTCAATATCCTTTTTGTGATGGTCGACATCTTTCTTCATCTTCAATCTTCAAAATTACTTCTTAAAAACTTCACTCTTGTAAAATAATCCAAAATTGACTTGGAATTCCTTCTTATTCAAAACTTCAAAATGATTTTTTTTAGTGTTTGAAGTCTTATTTTCTTTACTTTATTAACATCTTGAAATGAATTTTTAAAAATATTTTATGCTTCCTCCAAACTAGTAGCATTAGGTACGTTCTCAAGTATTGAATCATTTAAATATACTCGGATGAAAGTGAACACTTGTTGATCTTTTTTTTATCTTGGACAAAGCTTCTTCACCATTTTGATATAAGTTTTCTTTATTTTAAGTCTTCTCATAGCCTTTTCTACAACCTCCCACACATCTTAAAATTCAAGGAAAACTTTCATATGTAAATACCATATCTCATAATTTTTCTTTACGAGACAAGGAAATAAAAAGAAGTGAGTATATTACTTGTCATTTCTTACTTTCCTCGTAAGACTCGACTCTAAACTTTAAGAAACATAACTTTAATACCACTTTGTTGAGAGGAGAGAGAGAATGGAGAATGGAGAATAAAAATAATTTTTTAATTTCATCGTGACTGTTACAAAATAGATTATGATGTTTATAGAGGTATTCATCATTTATTTACTAAAAGATCATAAATACAATATAAATGATTTACTTAATATTGGAAGACTTTTGTGATTACAAGAGAACTCTTAAATTAATTCACATTATTTTTAACAGCAAACTATCCCATGGATCACATTTTAGAAATTTTCAAATTTACTATATATATATATGTTGGGAAATCGGGTCGGGATCTGATCCAAACTGCAGTGGAATAATCATGAAACTTTTTTTGTGACTTTTGATTTCCCAAAAACCAAGATCTATTTATTCTATAAAATGATTAACACGAATCATAATAAAGCGGAATTTAATTCGTACCTTATTTCGAAGCTTGATCTTTATCTTGATGCATCCCTCGAACCGTTTCTGAAACCGATTCGTCTCAACCACCGTAGCCGCACAAGTGTCCGACCTCTAAAGGTATCCATAGAACAAGTTGAGAGAACTCTGTAACTTTTACAGAAAGGGTTAAGCATGAAGTGCTAACTCCATAGAGCTCAAGCCTATTTATAATAAGCTTTGGACGTTTTAGTAATTTAATTGAAATTAATACTAATCTCAATTAAACTTTAATTAGAATTACTAATAATTCTAATTAAATACCAACTATGCCCAAATAAGATTCAATATCTTATATTGATCCTTATTTATTAAATATCTCATATTTAATCATAAATTTTTTCAAACTTTATAATCAAGTCAAACTTGATTAAATCAACTTTGCTCTCTCCAACCCATTCTATATGTGAGACCCATTAGGTTCCCAAATATGTTGACAATGATTATAAATTATAATTCTAATTTAAAATTAGAATTAGATAAATTAAAACTCTTTTTAATTTATCTTTAATTCTCTAATTAAACAATTTATAATCAAAGATCAAAATTGACGTTTAGCAACGCATCATGAGCACCCAAATATTTAGGAATGTCAAAGTAGTTTTGACTAACTTTTCTGTGCATGATTTTTTTCGTATAATTCAATCATTTCATCAACCAATGTTCCAATTAGACATAGAGTATGGAATTAATGTCAACTCTATTTTAAGTCCAATTATATTAGTTCTTCGCCATTAGCTATTGATTCAATTAATGATATTTGTAAACTGTTTATAAAATATCATTTCACTTTGGGCAAGGATTTCCTGAATCAATATTAATCGAGAACAACAGAACATTCTCTCTAATTACTGTAGGGTGATGAATCCTATCTTAATTATTCAACTATCTCCATATAGTTCATGCTACATCCAATGACTACCGTTTAAACAACTTTGATAAAATAAATCACGAGTAGTATCAAAATATAACAATCCCCATACAAGATAACTTTGATGATCTCAAATTAAAGGATCACTTATACAATAATCACAATGAGAATTCCATAAACATACAAGTAATGATCCAAATGGATTTCTCATATCGGGCCTACTCAGTGAACTTGTTCTCTAGCAAGTACTCACACGTTTGTTTAAGTATCTCTATACTTTAGCTTATGAAGTCGACTACTTCCTTTATAAGAAAAAACAAAACGTGTGCTAGTCTTGTTTTGTTCTATTAATGTCCAATCTTAATAGAATAATGACTAGAAATATTTAGGAATAATACAAAAATACTATATGAATCTCATAATTTTAATCTCATTATAATTTTATTTGCAATG
>JANIPM010000007.1:46720070-46740126 GCA_027478405.1 Erythroxylum cassinoides
TGAACAAGACCTCAAGACGATCTACACTGACAAGCAACATATGTTTTCTGAAATTCTGAAGCGTCTACGATGAGCTATCTTTTTTTATTGATAACAAATAGGGGAGAAAAAGAGGAGAATGAGAAGAGAAGATAGAAAGCATTGTATATATCTTGTATGCATTTATTATGTTTTTGCTTTGTTTATTATTCGACTGAATACTATTCTTCTATTTGTCTGAATATCATTTTATCTTCTAAAATTATGATTATTTGTTATCATCAAAAAAGGGGAGATTGTTGAGTCAAGAGGACTTCACTTTTATTAATTTTAATGATAATCAAATAATAATAATCTTAGAAATGTATGAACTGTTTTGATAAGTTTGTTAAGTGTGTAGAAAAATGTAAGTAGCACTTAGTTAAACCCAGAAGATATACGGTCAACAACAGACGATACGTTAGCAACAGACGATGCGTCAGCAACAGACGAAGTATAACAACAGATGAAGTGCAACAACAGACAAAGCGCAACACTAGACAAAGCGTGACACCAGACAAAGCGCGATACAGACGAAGTGCAATATCAGACAAAACGTGATAACATAAGAAGTATTATTCCAAACGATACAAAAGGAAGATATTCTAGAATGTCAGTTAGTTAGTCAGTTGGAGTTAGTTACAGGACGTAACTAATAATGGTTTCTAGAAGATTCAAGAAGCAGTTTCTTAAGAAGACAGTTAGAGACTTAGGCTATAAATACTAGTTCTAGTCGAAGACTAAATAACGTTTTTACAATAGAGAAAATTTTATTGTACAATACTTAGAGAAATTTTGTATTCAAATGCGAAAGAAGAGAGTGAATACATCTGTAACGTGAAGTTCAAAAATATCTTTCCTAGAGAGAGAGAAAAAAGGCTAGAGCCTGGAGAGGCTAAGATAGTAGATAAAGAATACTTTGTGAGAAAGACCTAAAGAGGCTCTGCAAATGTAGAAAGAATGCTCGTAAAGTTGAAGAGTATAGTAAAATCTTAGACAAACTCTAAAGACTGGAAGTAGCCCAAGGTTTGGGGTGAACCATTATAAAATCACGACGTCTATTCTTTAACCCTTATCTTTTAATTTTCTTGTTGTTAGACTAGTAGATAATATTACTTGCGATTGCATTACTTATCAACTTTAGTAAAGTGTTTTTGTGATCATCTGACTTTTTGTAAAGAAATTCAAGAAATCTCAAAAGATTAATATTTTTTAAAAGATTACACAATTCAACCCCCTTCTTATCTATTTTACATATTATACCTGATTTCTATATTAACAAGTGATTTACTTAATTAACTTCCTTCTTTTTAGGAACCACACCTTCTACCACCTTACCACTCCTTAGAATGACTACCATACAATCTTGTTTCAGATTCATTTGGGCATTGCTAGGCAGCTTCCTTTTACCCCTTTCACTCACCTCTTTTGCCACATGGCAGCTTGGTTGGACTGATTGTTCTGCTCCACTCTATTCATGCCTTGAGAGCTAGCTTGAGCACTTTGATCCATCTTGCTCATAAGTTGAGTAAACATATCTTCAAGCCTATCTATTTTTTCTCCCAAGGGGAAGGTAATTGTTATTATGCAGAAGATGAAGGAGGTGAATACTGCAGTTTCGGTGGCGCTTGGAGCCCAGATGGTCCCATTGGTTTTGCCACTCCTTGATTTTTCTATGAAAAGTTTAGATGAATCCAACCTTAATTGTAAGTGTTCAAGAAAGGATCAAATCTCTGACCTTGTCTACCATTGTTTACATAGTTCACCTCTTCCTCTGTCATTGTTGCCTTAATGTTCACACAACTAGCTTCAGTATGCCCAAATCTACCACAAAGAGTACAAGGATCCCTACTAGACTTGTTGTCATTCATCAGCATATTCAACTTCTTATTGATCTCAGCAACTTGGTAGGCCATGTCAGGTTTAGACACCACTTCATTAAGAGTCACAGCTTTGCTCCTAGTCACCTTACAATGTGAATTCTCTGCAACCTTTTTGAAAATATTTCATAATTCTTGGGAACTCAAGTTACTAACATTCCCACCAGCGTTCAAATCCACCAAAGTTTGATTGTAATCAGTGAGACCATAGTAGAAGAATTGGGTCAACGAGTATGTATCGAATCCATAGTGGTGGCACTGGTTAAGGAGATCATTAAATCACTCCCATGCTCCATGCAAATTTTCTCCTTCTTTCTGCGAGAACCAATGTATCATCTTCCTGAGTTCGAGAGTTTTGTGGGCTGGGTACCACTTCATCATGAAAGTCTCCATTACCTTATCCCATGTATCGATGGAATTGACCTCCAAACTCAATAACCAATTTCTTACTCCCTTCATGCAATAGGGAAAACACCTTAGCCTTAACTCATCTTCAATCAATCAATACAACGGAAGAGTTTGAACTGTCACATAGAAATCTCTCATTAAGGCTAAAGCATCTTCACTCGGCATCCCATTAAATTATGGAAACATCGATAGATGAATATGCTTCAGCTCATAATTCCTTGTTGCTGCAGTCAATCGAATGCAGGAGGGGTTGCTAGCAATAAATGACATCTGATAGTCTCGAATTCTTATTACTACAGGATTAACAACAACCGGTTTATCTTAATTTCCTTCATGGAATTGTTCGTTCCCCATATCTTGTTCCTTATGCATAATCAAATTTTGATTATTGTTGGCTATCTCTCTTCTTCTTTGGGCATTGTTCTTTCTACAAGTGTGTTCAATTTCTAGATTTAATTCAATAAGTTGATTATTATTTTAATTTC
Organism: Erythroxylum cassinoides; assembly: GCA_027478405.1. NCBI lineage: Eukaryota > Viridiplantae > Streptophyta > Magnoliopsida > Malpighiales > Erythroxylaceae > Erythroxylum > Erythroxylum cassinoides. The sequence continues at coordinate 46,722,862 of JANIPM010000007.1, forward strand.
TTGAATGCCTTAAGTGCATGCAGATCCTGAAATCAAACAAAGAGAAAGGGTTTGAGATTAATTAATTGAAGAAAACTGAAGGTAATAAATAAAATTTAAAAAATGTAACTAGAATTAATGATAGCAAATACAAAAGTCCCCAGTAACAGCGCCAAAAACTTGGTCGTCACAACTTTCAAATACACAGAGTCATTCCTAGTACCTACAAATTGAGTATTCTAAGGTCGTCTTCCACAAGGACTAAGATACTCACTACTGAATTAATGCTAATTACTTGAACGAAAATGAAAAGAAACTTAAAAGATGGTTGGAATTGTTTAGACAATAAATTGTAAATACAAGAAATAAACAAACAGGGGAAATTTAATGATTTAAACTTAGGGCTTTAGGGTTCACCAATTTAAGAGATTAATCAATAAATTATGGAATTGATTCAATGACATGTTATAATAACAATTGAACAACTTTACTCATATTCTCTCTCAATACATATAAGAACACCAAACTAGTTGATCACCATCTCTTAATGTGAAATCTAACTAGTCAAATTCATTAAAAACAAGCAACCATAAGTTATCACACTAGTTTAGGATATTTCTATCTCTAAATGTCATGTGTTTATCTTCCTAGTGTATAAATCATACTTCGCCTCTCAGTACAACATATGATTCCTAAGATTGCATCTATGGTGATCAAGCATAGAGACAATAGTGAAATGCAAGAAAGATAAACATAACCCAAGAACTTTCATTCAACATCAATCAATCCATAAAATACAAATCCATCCTTTAAATAGGCTACGTCCCTCACTTTAAATGGGGTTTAGTTCCAAAACATGATAACAGAATCCATACACATAATGACAATCAACATCAAGAAAGAGTAGAGAGAGAAGGTAGAGAGAACACAAAACAATATTGCTTTTAATGCTTGAATCCTTCCTCTTTTCTCCTCTTCTTTTCCTCTTTTGGGTGACTCTTTATGTTACAGCCTCGTTTTCCAATTCCAACCTCCTAATTAGGTCATAAAAATGAGTATTGGGCTCAAAGAAACCTAGTTTTTGGTAAACAAGGGACGACAGATTGCCCTTGGGCCAATAAAGTCCATTAGGTGGACATAATGTCTGCTAAACGGACCTTTTCAAGTCTCTAGAATGAAGCTGGTCAGGCAATATCCGTTAAGCAGACATTATTTCCATTTAGTGGACCTTTTTGAGTCTCTGGAGTGGAATTGGCCAAGCAATGTCTGTTAAGCAGACATTATGTCCGTTTTGCGGACATACCCTAGGCCTTTACAAAAACATGCAATATTGACCCTTTAGATGATAAAATCTCTCCTCATAGTCTTCATGGAAGTTGTAGAACTCGGAGTCCTCTTCAAAAGTGTACTTGAATGACCTTGATCTGACATCCATAGTAAAAGTTATGCTTAATGTCCAAAATTATATCCATTTGCACCTATTAAGCAATAAAGTTGAAATGTATGAGAAATAACCAAAGAAAGCTCTAAATTCACATCGAGATAAGTCAAATGAGTTCCAGTTCATCCAAAAATCATATATGAATAATTTTACTTATCAATTAAACACTCAAATTACTTCCTAATATCACAAATGTTTTTTTATCATAAAAAAAGAGAGATTGTTAAACTAAAGGAGGTTCTAATAAATGTTTTGTTGATAACAAAACATAAGTACTACTAATGAGTTTAATGTTATTGATGAGAAGGAATATGAGAACAAGATATCACCTTATCGGAGAATTATGATAGAAAAGATGAAGTTTGCAATCTTCAATATCAAGTTCAAGTCAAGAAGAAGATCAAGATACATCAAGGTTATTTTACATATTATTTATTATAAGCTCATCTTGATTGTTTCTTATAGTCTTAAAAGGCTCACCATATATAAACTTTTTGCTTGAATTCATTACATGTGTCTTTTCATTTACTAAGAGGTATTAAAGTTTTTTATTTTTAATATAAAAGCCTATCAATCTTTTAAACAAAGTATGGGAAACCTTTTTAGAAACTTTAATTTGTAATTGCATTAATCAAATTGAGTTTGAGAATTTAAAGGTCTTAATATCATATTTTTGGAGTAATTTGTTATTCTATATGAGTTAGTGATTGACAAATATAGGCTAAAGTTGTTAAATTTGATTTACCATGAGTTGGATGTAACATTAGTTATTGTATTACTTGACCAATATGCTTACTGGATGACTAGTGTTTCAATAACTAGTAAATCTGGAGCTTTTAATCCATAGTGGTCAACTAGTATATTATACTAGTTGGCCAGTACATTGTATATAACTGCTATAATGGATAGTTCTTGCCTCCAACAACTAGAAATGGTCCTACAACACTATAAATAGGTATTTTCTCATTGGTTTTAGCATCAATAAGCATTGAAATGTCTTTTACACACATTTCTAACATTTGCAATCTCATTTCACACATTTCTAACATTTGCAATCTCATTTTGGGTATGTGAGCATTTTATGATTATCAAAATATTCAAGTGAGCAAGTTTGAGTTGTTAACTACTTTTGGGGATTGTAATCATTGTATTAGGAGTACTTAAAGTGGATTAAGATTTCTTTTTACCTTGAGAAAAATATTGAAAAAGAAGTTTCTCTTTGTCTGAATAAAAGATCATACACAATTTTTTTTTCCTTAAAAAAGGAATTATAGTGAAAATATAAAGAGTCCTGATGGAGAACGTAAGAAATGACTGTTTATCGAAACATTATAAATTAATTTACATTTTTCTTGCCTTATTACTTTATTGTTTACAAGCATCACTAAATTTCTTTAAATTTTATTTCATTCTTACATTCGTGATTTTATGGGCCTTGTTTTTATAAGTTGATATTCCAATAAAAAAATAACGATGAAGCACAGGTAATATAAACATCAAACACAAATTAATTAAATGTCATTATTATAGAAATCTAGCTTAACTCTTAAAACTAATTTGCAGTAATTAAATTCAGTTTAAATTATTAATTTAAGATAAGTATAATGAATTATTAGTTTGAATTAAACTTAATTAGTTTGAATTTAACAACGAAGTATCATCGTATAAATAATATTTGATTAATTTATATTTTATCATAAATTGTTAACTAAATTGCAAGAAAAAGAGTTTTAAAAAAAAACAAAAAACTGAAAAAATAAAGGATTTACAAAGTTATTCTACATCTTTTACCCCAAATATTATTAAAGGGTTGCTCAGTAAGTTTCAAAGATGTGGTTTTGTGAACTTATGCAGATCAATCAAATTGGGTATCTGTGTGTGGAGGATCCGCAGTTTAACTGCTGAATGTGAAAAATGGTGTTAGTGTTAGCTCTAGGAGACTTGCACATACCCCATAGAGCGGCTGATCTGCCTCCGAAGTTCAAGTCCATGCTTGTTCCTGGCAAGATCCAACACATCATTTGCACTGGCAATCTTTGTATCAAAGTACCCGTCTCTCTCTATTTTCGTACTTTCATGGCATATCGGACTAATAGGTTTCTCTTCTTTTCATTCTTTGTTCCGTTTCCCGCTGATTTTTTCTTTGGTTGACCTGAAAGTGATTTTCTGTTTTATTCAGACTTGATCTTATTTGTAGTAGAGTCCTTGGTTCGTTTATGATTTGGGTCTCTAACTGACCAAGCAGAGAGGATACATACATATTGTTTTCTAGGCGATAATTAGTAAACAACACTCGCTACGTTTTAATTTGAGAGGAAATTTGACAATCTGACGAACTTTTGAGCTTTTTGCTGGTTGGAATTTACTGATCTGGTATCGCAAAATTAAGTTGATTTTGCGAAATGAATGAGTTAATTGTTGTGAAGCTCCAGAAAGATTGGGATGCCAAATGTGAATTTGAAATCTTTTGATGTTTCCTTCATCGATATGTTTGTAACTTGCAACCAGGGAGCACATTTCAGCCAATTTCATATTAGCGAACTGATATATTTTGAACCAGAATAGTTTGCTTTATCCCTTATATGTTACCAAGCATAGTTTTCAGTTAGCATCCATGATACCCTCTTTCATGCGTAATTATTTGGATTATTTATGTGTCAAATATGTAGCGTCGATCGTCACAATGCCCCCGCGAAGAGGTAGACAACCATCGGAAAGCATCGAAGCTCAGGTGAGAGGGCACAATGCCATGGACATTGCAAGTGTGTATGATGCCCCTTTTCCCATTTATTCCGAGGAAGAAGGAGAGAGGTATAGGGACCTCCAGAGTAAGAGCATTGAAGTGCCAACGTATTTTAATTTTGAGGTGCTAGATCAAATAGGGTTGACTGATCTATTGCTGACATTATGTCGAAGAGGTACATGGGACAATTTTGTGCGAATAAAATACCCTGTTTACCGTGAGCTGACACTCGAGTTTTTCACCTCGTTGAGGTTTGCCGCAAGCAAACCGAAGAAATTGTGGTTTAGGTTACGAGGGCAGGTGTGTTATGTGGATGACACGATGTTACGGTTGATATTTGGGTTTGCAGAAGGGGATATTGATGAGGGGCATCAGTCGTTCACGGTTTGTGCTTATTGGAAATATTTAACAGACTTGGACGAGTATGATCCACACATTGCATCCAATGCACAAATTATTAACGCGGAATTGAAGATGCTGCATAAATTCATGTGTGGTGCTGTGTTCGGGAAACGTCAAAGTACAAAATGCTCGAGAAAGGAACTTTTCTTATTATGGTGCATCGAGCATGGACATAAGCCGGACATGTTTGCTTATTTGTCTAAAACGTTGATCGATATAGCTGGGAGAACGGATACAGTTGGGAGAATGGGGAATAGCTTGGGAATGGGTTATGTGGCGACTGCAGTGGCGGAATGGTTGAGGATTGATCTTAGTGAGTTAAACATGCTGAGTAATCATTTTTTCGATGTACCGTACTTGACAAGGTGCGAGATTATTGTGGACCAAAGCATGCAGCTACGAGAGCCTTCAACTCGTACTGCTTTGAAGCGCAGGTTGGTAGCTGCAGAGTCCATTCGTAGATGCCAGGCTACGGAACCACATTCCCAGAATGAGGAGCAACAACAGCAACCACCACAACGGTTGCCAATGCAACAGGAACATGAACAACGTCCGCTACCTGATTGGGGCATGCTCTCTCAAAAGCTGCTAGATAACCAAAAAATCATGCTTGATAACCAACAACGAATGCTTGAGAACCACAGAAGTACACAGCAGCAGTTGGATGACATTAATTTTGCGATGACAGGCCTGAATCAGCGATGGGAAACTCTTAATACTCGAATTAATGATATGAACAACCATCTGCACTACGTTGATCTACGTCTGCAGAAGGCGTGGGAGCCCAGAGACGTCGACTGGACATCGCCATCTTCATCTGGTTTACCAACGGATGAAGGTTCCGCTCCATGAATTGTGGAAGTAAGACACTTGTGCTCTTGCTAAGATACTGATGTTTCTAATCCTCATAATTTGTCTGAAGAATGCGTTAAATTTGTTAGAAAACTGTTTCACAACTTGATGCATGCATGGCCATATATCAGTATTCCATATTGTAGTAATGCTTTCGTTTATTGCAATTGCCTGTTAGTCGTCTAAACAATTATTCATGTTACTTTTAGCTACTCTTTTCCAAATGCATTCTCATCTGTGTAATGTTGACTATCATTAATTTGCTAACATCAATGTCACTAAAAGTAATACGGTTATTATTATTCCCATCGAATCCTAATTGCAGGGTCAGAATTCCAGACATCTGTGATTGTACAAAGGTTGCAGCTTCGCGCAGACTTCACGCAGACTTGTTGGATTGCAAGTCTGACCATGTTGGACTGAATTTAGTAGTGTACAAAGCTGTAATCATCAGGAATGCGTATTTTTTGGCGTTCGTTTTCACGATGTATGTGTTGTTGTATGGCGATTTTGGCGTTCGTTTTCACGATGTATGTGTTGTTGTATGGCGATCGTTTTCACGATGTATGTGTTTATTAGCAGTTTTTATTATGTCCATTAAGTCTTATTATGTCCATTAAGGTGATATTGCAGTCTTTATTTGAACAATACTGAGCGGCGTAACAACCACCCAATATAGTCAGCAGAGATGAGAATTACAAGACAGGAAAACAGTAACTCAGACTCTAACATGGTTTATCCAATGCAGAACATTGAATGTTCTTCAATCTGATTAATGGTCTACAGCTACAGATATAGAAACATGAGTAACTTTTGCTATAGGATATGAAATAAGCTTCAAAGAAGGGAGGAGTTTTTTTTTCTAATCACTCAACTCACAAACAACAATGAATGAAATATTGAATAGATCAAGGTCAGCACAGCTAGATAGGATTGAATGAGCTAAAGATAATTTGAGAGCTCCAAAAATAGTAATCAATGTTCAGTATGCCTTTGCAAAAAGTGTAGTAATTGATCTCTTGATGTTCTTCTATTTATTTTGCAAAAACTGTAGTAATTGATCTCTTGATGTTCTATTTATTTTCAGTCTTCTGGATCGATATAGCTGTTGTAGATCATCAGCTAGACGTTGTAGATATCATTTGACTTCGTCAGAATCAGATCTTGTCTGATCCTAGTCGACTGGGATAGCTTCTAGTCGACTGGTCGAGGACTTCTAGTCGACTGGGAATAGTTCTGGTCGACTGGGATAGGCATCCTTCCTCATTGTAGTCGACTGGGAATAGGTGTAGTCGACTGGAACTTACGAAAAATAATCTCCGCTCTACGAATAGTCGACTGGTATGAGTTGTAGTCGACTGGAACACTTTGTAGTCGACTAGAATGAACTCTATTCTTCAGATATGATGATTTCAGTCGACTGGTGATGCTTGTAGTCGACTGGAATTCCTCCAACGGACAAATTTGCAGATAATCATCGAACTTACAAGATTTTTATCCATAATCTCCATCAGAATCTTTTATTTACACATTGTCTATCTTCTCCAGATCATAGTAGATCACTTCTGACTTGATTGTTTAATATCTTATCTCTTTGAGATTTGTAGGTTGAACTTTGGTCATAATCTAACACTTGCATAACTTGAAATTGCATTGGGCCTTTAATTAAAAACCTGTAATAATATCTTTAACCAATTTCATATATATTTTATAATTATCAAAACATAAAGGGATTTTTTATTCGTCAACCACCATTGGTCCAACAATCTCTCCCTTTTTGATAATGACAAAACATTTAGAAATTGTTTAAGAAATTGAAAACAAATAACAATTGATCAAGGTTTTAAAGCCTTGTCTAATTTGTTAGTTTTAACTCCCCCTTAATCAATGAATCCAATCAATTGATCATTATTTGCAATTTCATAAGTTTTGCAATTTAAGTACGTGGAAATAAATTTCAAATAAGCAGAATAATTGTGATAATAATTTCTAACTTACTCCCCCTTTTTGTCATGATCAAAATAAACGAAGAATAAACATATGGCAACAAATATTCAAATGCAATGTTGATCGAAAACAAAGTGCAATATGTTGGTCGAAAACAAAGTGCAACATCCATCAAGGACGAGAAACATCATCATGTCGACATCCTAACTTGTCGAAAATCTTTTTGAGCATTCGGTTTTGTGTTTCCATTATCTTAGCAAATCCATGAAGCACAGACTGGATACCATCAATACGATCATGTATATCTTGCAATTGCTCGTCAATTTCAACAACGTCCTCATGAGATATGTCACTCCTCCTTACATTGCTTGGCCGAGAGCTACTTGGTCGATCAGCTGCTCGTTTTGATCGTTGCCTAGTAGGCCTTTGTTCATCTGCAAGTGTCAATCCAAGCTTGGCCATATGATCAAAGTATACCCATCCTCTTTCAACCGTGTCAACCAATTTCATACTCCTTAAATTGTAAGTGGTAAACCTCCAACTTTGGGGATATGGAGAATGATTAAAGGAACTGAGATTGACCTTTTGCAATTTAGCAATATATGTAATCAAAGCAGCATATGGCATACCTTTATGCTTTCCCGTGTTACCTTTCAGCTCACCTCTTAATAAATTTGCTTTCTTCCTCATCATTTGCATAATCAGACTAGGAAAATTAATTTTTCTACCTTCCTCCAAGTGCCACAAAATTTCCTTGTCTAAAGATGTAATGTGGTTGTTAGTAGCTTTTTTAGGATATAACACTCTATTAATAGCATAGTGAAGCAACCTATAATTTAGAGGCAAATCAATGGCCTCATAAGGTGGTGAGGAATGAGCCGAACAGAGGCTGTCTAGCAATGCATCTCCTTTTTCTTCCGTATACCCAAAATTTGCATCTGCTTCTTCATCAGTATCTCCATTTTCATGTCTTAAGATATTCAGGTCTAATAAGGAGGCTCTAGGCCTAATTCCACCATTAGGTAACTTCATCCAAATTGACAGATTTTGTTCACACACAAAAATCTCTTTTCCTAGAACAGTTGATTTCAGAATTACTCCACGGTCAACATCACTACTAACCACAACTAAATTAGCATAGAATTCCTTTATCAGATCTTCGTAAATGTCATCAGTAAAACCCAGGAAAAATCTCAAGCCTAAGCTAGTGAGTTCAGTAAACAATAGCTTATACTCACTGTTATCTAACTCTGTCCAATCAAACTGCATAGAGGGAATTAGAACCTCATTCTTCAATACCTTATAGTAAAGATTTTGAGCCTCTCGTGATACAAATCTCGACTCTACCTCTTCATTTTCACGTTCTCCTCCACTTCTTGAAGAAGACCCACGTACTCGTGGTCTTTGAGGAGCTTCATCCGCTTGCTTTCCTTTTCCCGAAGTCTTCCTTGGAGCCATTGGAACGTTCTTTGTTTTCTATTTTAGAGAAAAAATAGAAAACACAGATCAGTGAGGTTAGGGTTGTAAGTAACGAAAAATGTGAGAAGTAGGAGAGATGAAGACGATTTGGAGAAATCGACCTCAGGGGTTTCGACGTTTTGGCTATGGGTAAGTGATTGAAGGGTCGAATCTGAAGAGTTTTTAGAGATTCAGTCGACTGGAGAACAAAAAAACCGCAAGAGGAGAAGTGAGTGGGTTTGCGTAAAAACAAGGAGAAATGGGTTTTTAGTGAGAGAAATAGATGAGAAGAAGGAGATCTGATGTTTTAGGAGTAGATTGATATCAACTGATGAAGAAAGTGTCGGTTTTTAAGGGATGAGTCGACTAGAGGAGGAAAACACGAAGAAGAAGACAATGAGATTTTTCGACAATCAGAAGTGGAAAAAGAAAAAAATGAGTTGTTGTGTTTCCAGAAGAGAGGTAATGTTTGAATATGGCTATGAAGGTTTGTATCTTCAGAAATGGGAAGCTTTAGTTTAGTGAGAAGGGAAAAGGTTGAAGATGAATAACTTTTTAAATAAAGAGGAGAATGGATTTTCGTAAAGTTTAAAGAAGAACGAAACCTCCGTGAATATTTCAGTCGACTGGACTTGCTTCTGGTCGACTGAAACACGCTTTTCTTTATTCTTAGATGAATTGTCATGCCCTTCTAGTCGACTGATATGTCTATTTACCTCAAAATCAGTCGCCTTAAAACTCCAATCAGTCGACTGACAAATTCTAAACCTTAATACTGTCACTAAATATAAATCATGATGATGTATCTCAGATGGACTTGCTTAATTTGCTAGACCATTTTAATATAATAGTGTATGCAATATAGTAATCAATGTAATAGTGAGCTAAAGATAATTTGAGAGCTCCAAAAATAGTAATCAATTTCATATATATTTGATAATTATCAAAACATAAAGGGATTTTATATTCGTCAACCACCATTGGTCCAACACCCTTTTCAAGCCTTGATTGACAAAACTTTTCCTGATCAAATGTAGAGATAACTGTTAATACACATCATGTGAAATAACTTTGTTTTTGTTTGTTAATTTCAATCTTCGTGCTTTGAAAATTATCACTTGCTTTTAAGTGGTATTTGTTTAGTGAGCATACAACTGCATTTACCATGTTCTGTTACTTTTTCATTATTTTTACGCAAAAAGATATAGTATTGATATTCTTAAGTCCAATATGATGTTGTTTTGGAGTTATAAATGGATGAAAAACTAACAGAATATGAAAAAAAAACAAAAAAACACTTGTAGATAGCTAAACAATAAATAAAGAGGTAAATGATAACAAGTTACACCTGCATCATTAGAATCAATTTTGGCTTCCCATAGGCAACAAATACACCTGAAGTATTAGTTTCCATACTTGAGGCTAATTCTCAACAGTAATGATAGCTCTGCCTCAAGAGTGCAAGGTCACTGCAATGAATCTAGAGAAAGTCCACCGTCCTAAATTGAAAGTTTAGGACTTCTGTTAAACATTCACTATAATCAAATAAGGGGAAAACAAAAAACGAAACTCACGTGCAGTGGCCCAATAATTAAAGAACGCAACACGTGTTGCGCAAGTGACCATAGCCTTGCTTTCAATTGAATTTCAAATATCAATGGAACCTACAAACAAACCATGATCAAACTAGCCGTAGTAAAGAGAAGAATGAACAATCATCCTAGTTAGATAAAGGAATCAAGCTCAGATGAGAAAAGATGCCTGGGTCAATAAGAATGCCATCCTCAACAGACAGTCTGGAGAAGCAGAAGCAGCTAGGGAGGCATCAAGAACTCTGACAATGATGAAAATCAACCACAAATTGTTGTTGAGTGAGAAACAGGTTGAAAACAAATAAAGCCTCTGACAATGATGAAAATCAACCACAAATTGTTGTTGAGTGAGAAACAGGTTGAAAACAAATAAAGCCTTACTGATACAAAATCTCAGAACGATTTTCAAGTGAAGATATTCTCTTCCATGCAGAAACCCGAAAAAAAAAGTTTGTGGTTCAAAATGGTCAAATGGTTAGAAAAGGAAACCAGTATCATTATCAAATATTGCATCATCCTGCAGTAACAGATTAAAAGAACATGAGTGAATCTCAGGTATTCAGAAATCGACCTCAACCATTTCTGACCAGCCAGTTAACATATGAAGTTGTGCAGCTTGTTCTTCTAAGTTCTAGTTATACGTCCAACCCCATCTCAGGACCACTTGAATTGCCTCTTACTTCTTTGAGCTCAGCTTCAGTTCCAAAGTTATTTAACTGGGTGTAAACTGAATTGAATTTCTGAGGAATAAATAAAAGCAACCATAAATTGAGTGCCGAGATACTTCTATCTGAAATTAGGATGTGCACAATTTACGGATAAGTAACATGAGAAAGCTGCTCAATCTGCAACACCATCTAAAACAAAACAACCAACCTGCTTAAGCTGGTCTCTTAACGTAGTCAGATCTATCAGACGATCACGACGTTCAGAGTAATAATCGATGCCGCCATGTCCTGAAGTCTGTGGGTCTCCAAGTATCTCCTCTGTCAACAAACGTATAATGAACATGTATTATATGAACAATTACAAGTGCCACTTAAGACTGTAAGCTTACCAGCAAGTCAAATGTTTCACTGCAAGCAGTTTGAGGAAGCTTCACACTGACATCTGGAGGTCTAAATTGCACAACTTCAAGAAGCTCCAACACCTTAATGACACAAGAGGCATTACTTGTAAAAAAACGGAGAGGAGGCATTACTTCAATACACCACCTTGACAGTTACATATTTGTGAGACATCTATGTTAAATGTGTAGTCTGTGTGTTAATAGTTAACATACATTAAGCTACGACCTGACACACATGACACAGTTAAATTTGTTACAGACATTATGCAAGACAGGTATATGGAGGTTAATACTTACTATTCTATTAGAATCTCCTTGTACAGACACAAAACGTTTTCGCACGCAAGCAACTATGACATGGCTCATTGGACATTCCAAGTACTATATTGCTGATATCTTCCAAATTCCCAATTTGAAATGTCTGTTGCGCCTGTCCGTCAATATGCATGGTTAACAATTCCAACAGTAGAAAAGTGGTTCCTTCCTAAACGTACATTCAATTGTACAACATAATTCAAATGACCCAACAACGTGCTTCAAATTACCATAAGTAAATTAGTCATGCTGATTGCAGGTGCGATATCAATACCCCCTTTCTCTTGACTTTTGCCTACATCAGTCACCTAACATGATCAATGATTCACAAATTAACCACACATTACAGGCATACAATATGATCAACTTAGTCGATCATAAATAGTTAAACAAACTATACCTTCCCTCTTGATTCTGCATGATGCTGACTGTATAAGCTTGTTGACTTAGCCATTTCCACACCTAGACGCTGTAGTTCCTGGTTCATGTAAACAACTTTAAATATAAGCCAACATTTAATGCATTCAACTGCATTAAACCTCCGAGAAACCATGAGAAGTGGAACCTGCGCATGTTGGCGAAGATCGTCATGATTGGAACCGAATGTAATGACATCATCACAAATACCAATTGTCTGCTTCTGGTTTCCCTAATAAGCAATGAAATCAAAATTAGTTACAACACAAAATCACCCTACACTAGCAAACATTATCATGTTCCCAACTCCAACCTCAGCTTCCTGTAATATGGGCGCGCAACTGCTGCCGTTAATCTCAGGTTGTTGGGACGTAGCTGCAGATTCCTGAATGCAGTAACAATAACGTAAGGACAACGTTAGATAATAACTCATAAATTAATATACATCATGTTAATTTAATATTTCCAGAAGGTATACCTGAGTGGCGCTGTACGGGATAGCGCTCGAATCACCTGCATTTGATGCAGTCTTGCACTTTTTCGCATTCTTCCGTTTCTTTGCAATTTTTTCAAGTCCACTCCTCAGTCTCTTACTTGATGCTGGCTTTTTCTTCATTTTCATACCTCTTATGTCCTTCATGTTCGCAAATTGGACGTCAGGTTCATTCATCTCATTAATTTCCGTATTTGCGCGTGAACGTTCGCTGAACTCATGCTCTTGTGGTCGTTGGGTCTCTTCAGCAACTATTTCCTCACTATGCAATGACTCATCCACCATCTTCAACATGTTCAGGAGATTATCTTTCACTACTATATACGTATCTCTCCGCTCTGCTGCCCTTGTGACCAATCGCATGCTTAATGTACACAAATCTTTATACCTGATCGTTGGCAGCTCACACGGATCTATGTTTATATCATTCACAGTGGACTCCGTGTGTGCTATCGTCCAGCTTTTTGCTTTCCTTGTCCATCTTTTCATAACATAATTGATTGGGATTGCTGAAACATTCTTCACGCTGTACACCTTCAACACATGCTGGCATAAAATACCAGCAAACTCGAACTTGCCACAACTGCAATGAACGTCGTCATTACACAAATCAACGCTGACCAATTGGGAGTAGCTCTTCCCGGGAACAGTTATCTTATATTTCTCTACTGTTCCATCCTTACAGCTCAGTGTGCAGCTATAATCATGGCAATGATTCCATTCATCTTGGAACCATTTGAAGACTTTTGGCGTGTACACAGTTGATGCATGGGTTAAGATTTTCACGGGTGCTGACAATGTAGGCTTGCTCGCATGACTTCTGAAATCAGCTTTTAACTCCTCATATCGACGATCATCAATCAGCCGCTGGAAGTGCTTAAAAAATTGTAATATGTTGTGCTGGTAACTTACATACTTTTTTAGCAAACTGTTCATGCTCTCACTGCGCTGCGTCGTCATCATGTCTGCGCAGAAAATTTTCCGCCCATACACCAAAGCCCATTTTTCCTTTATGCCATACAAACGCTTCAACCAGTCATTATCTTGCAGTTCATATTTTTCCAACATTTTCACCCAGGCAACACCAAATTCGTCTTCGTCTTCATACTCATAGATGCAGGCGCTCAAATCCCGTGCGAACTCTTTAAACTTAGCAAATATATCACTCAAATGTATGGCAGCATTTTGATAAATGTGCCAAATACAAAGTCGATGATGAGTTTCTGGCCATGTTGACGCTAATGCCTTCGCCATTGCCGCATCTTGATCAGTCAGAATCGTTGTAGGCGGTCTGTCAGACATTGCTCTCTGAAATGTCTCAAACAGCCACTCAAATGTTTGCGAAGTTTCATCATAAAGGAGTGCACCACCAAATATTATTGTTTGCTTATGATGATTGATGCCGACAAACAAAGCAAGTGGACGACCGTCACCATTCTTCTTGTATGTCGTATCGAAACAAACAACATCACCAAAATGTAGGTACTCGTTTCTCATTTTCCCATCACACCAAAAGATGTTAGTCATCAAATCATCTTCGTCCACTTGAATGGCATAAAAAAAATTCGGATCTTCCACCTGCATCTTATACAAACATGCAAAAAGCTCACGTGTATCTCCCCTTTTCATGCCTCCACTTCGCTTAGACCTCAAATAATTCCTGTAATCATCAGGAATAAACCCAACATTATCTCTACCTCCTGCTTGTCTCACCATAAGATCATGCGATTGTTTCGGTCGAATACCCACATCATTAGCCATTTCAATGTTCATTGCCGCGACTGCAGATATCTTCCTGTGACTTCTATGTAAATGTGTTTTATTTGGTGAAGAAAGCACGTGGTTGTGATCCTCAACAAACTCGGTGACTTCAAATTTCCCTGTTTTCAAACTACGCACTTTCATTCTTGCTTCACAACCGAATCTTGTCTCTGCACGTGAGGTTCTTACATACAAATCCCTTTTGTCGGCCATCCGTTTACCTTCAGCACTACAAACAAACAGCCTAGAAATCAACTTACCGCTTTTGTCGTTGTAACTTTTGCTTCTTCTAATTCCAAATCCCACTTGCTTCGCATAAGTTAAATAAGAATGATAAGCATCTGCTTCTGTGTCGAACTGCATGGTAATCTTCGGAACTAATTCTCGTCCAACCAACTGTCTTCCGGTCATATCAAAACTCTGGTTCGGACCAGCAATGTCATTGTTACGTTGCTCGTTATCACTTTCGTAATTTAAACGCCGGCATGGCGTCGATGTACCTTCCATGTTGACTCCTGCGGAATTCAACAAACAGCACCATTATATTTCACGTAATAAGACTGCAGTTGATAGCAAATTCTTACAATACAATTAATAATCATATTCACAGAATAAGAAATTCAATTGATAACATATTCTTTCAATACAATAAATATAATAGTCTCAAATATAATAATAATAATAACTACGATTTACATAAGAAGGGATTTAATAATAAGAATTATACTTATATAAATAAAACTTCAAATAAATTTATACATAAAAGTTATAATAATTACTTTATAAACTCAACTCAGCAAATTATAATCATAATAATTATAATTTCTTCGAAAAATTCTATTTATAAGAATACTGTATTTCATAATAATAACTGCATGTATTAATAATAATAAAATTGTTAATAACAAGATAATAATAATAAGATGTACAAAATAATAATAACAATAACATATTAATGACAGTAATAAAATTATTATTATTAACAATAATAAGATGACGATAATAATAATACAATTAATACGTTCTTCAGCATTATTATCCACAACAACTTACGACTGCCACCGACTAAACAACACACTCAACTTCAACCATCCCATATTTATTACCAGAAACACAAACATTCGAGTTATTATTAACAGCACAACAAACAAGTATTTAATGAATCCAGTATTTATATACAGAGACAGCATTATTTAACACAACGATTCAAGTACTTGAAAACCAGTATTTACTAACACTCACATTCCAGCTATATGACGCTCTGCACGAAAACGTAAAATTTAAAGATACAACTGATAAGGAGGTGAAAGAACAAACACAACATCTCTAAATTTGAAATATGACAACAAAGATAATTTTCAAGTTTGTGCGCAACACCTGAGAACACCCCCGAAAACTATATCAGCTTTTTGAAGAAAACGAAGCTTGGTGGAGACTTCTCTGCTTTGTTACATGAACAGTAATATCGTTTCATCAAATTATATTAGCAAATTACCTCATTGGCGGGAATAGCCGCAGAAAATTTATTGGAAATGACAATTGTTTCCAGTTATCATTTCTGTTAATAAATGCGTCAAGATTTTATTAAGATTCTACATGTTTCTTTAATAGTCTTTAGTTATTTAATTGTTTTCAAACATGATAAAAGTCATTTCGTTCATATTTATTATTCTTGAAATTATTCGCCGAATTATTAAAACTTGTAGTAATTTATATTACAATAATAATGATAATAATAACAAGCAAAATAATAATATTTATTATAATTAGATATTAATAATAATTATAATAATTATATACTACTAATAATAATAATAATATTAAGTATAATAATAATAATAATAATAAGATAATAATAATAACAATAATACTTAAAATAATAATAATCATAATATTAATAGATAATAATTCTAATAACCATCATAATAATAATAATAATATTGATATTAATAATAATAGTTATAATAATAATAATAATAGTAGTAGTAGTAATAATATTAATCACAATAATAAAAATAATACTAATAGTAACCAAAACACTAATAATAATAACAATAGAATCAATTCTAATAAATAATAAAATATCAGTTAGTATTATTATGGTAATAATAATCATAACAACAATAATAATAAGGATAATATTATATAATTAGAATAGTGACCACAAATTTAATCTGATTAATAGAAAAAAATTCACCCAAAAACAATAAATAATCATAACAATTCAAACGTTAAATAATAATAATAATAATAATAATAATAATAATAATAATAATAATAATAACCATATTAATTATAATACTAAAAAACGTTAACTGAAATAATAAAAAAATTAATGATAATTATAAGTTTAATATTAAAATTAATAATCATAACGTAAATACAATAATAATACAAATAATAATTGAAATAATAATATTATTAATCATATAATAATCATAATTATAAAATAATAACACTAAGCATTATCTATTAATAATCATAACATAAAAACAATAATTAAAAATGTTAAAAAAATAATTAACATTTATACAATTAAAAAATATAACAACGAAATTTGCATAATTAAAATAAAAAAATATATAACTAACCGGCTACTCAGCATAAAAAAATTAATGATAATTATAAGTTTAATATTAAAATTAATAATCATAACGTAAATACAATAATTAACATGTAAAAAAATAATTAACATTTATACATTTAAAAAATATTATTAATATCAATTAAAAAAATTTTAAAATTCAGGCTCGCGAGGGCGAGGCCGGTCTCGCCCTCGCGAGTCATTAGACGGCT
>JANIPM010000007.1:46740226-46750293 GCA_027478405.1 Erythroxylum cassinoides
TGAATGAGTTAATTGTTGTGAAGCTCCAGAAAGATTGGGATGCCAAATGTGAATTTGAAATCTTTTGATGTTTCCTTAGTCGATATGTTTGTCATTTGCAACCAGGGAGCACATTTCAGCCAATTTCATATTAGAGAAGTGATATATTTTGAACCAGCGATTATTGAACTTCAATTATTGATGTTGCTATGGATTTTATCTTCTATGGTTGTTGGGTTGAACTTAAAATTAAGGCATCAGGTATCCCAGCTACGGACTCGATTAGCAACCTTATATTGGTTTGATTATACTCAGAATGTGGCTTTTTGAAACTTGTAATTTCTGACTTTACTCTCATTTTTCTTGTGTTGTTGAACCATTAGTCCAGTCATAAAACCTCATCAATTTGAGGAACTTCGTAGCTGAACTTTCAAGAATCTTTTTGATTAAGAGTTTTTACAATTCATGTGTAACTA
Source organism: Erythroxylum cassinoides (assembly GCA_027478405.1). Lineage (NCBI taxonomy): Eukaryota > Viridiplantae > Streptophyta > Magnoliopsida > Malpighiales > Erythroxylaceae > Erythroxylum > Erythroxylum cassinoides. The sequence goes on from JANIPM010000007.1 coordinate 46,740,682, forward strand.
TGCATACTCTTTCCAGGGGCAACCTTCCCAAGTCCAGTTTTCCCTTCTATTTTACCAAGCATAGTTTTCACTCACCATCCATGATACTCTCTTTGCTCCATCTTGTGATTTATTGTTCATTCCAACATATTCTGCAATTCAAATTTCCCTTTACCTTATCTGCAGCCAGAAACTCTTCTGACCTGCTGGTTTGACAAGTTCAATGATTCAAAATAACTCCCTGATACAAAGAAAAGCAAATTAGTACAGCTCCATTGCTAATGGTTAAGTTTTTTGTATCCAAATGAGATTAGACAATCTTAGTATTTATTCTATTTAAAGATAGGCATGCCCTTTGTATTTAAGTGTTTCCTTTCAAAATGATTGATGATGTCTACCTAGGGTGCATTGCCCCATCCCTACACTGCAGCTATCACTTTTGCTGAATTATCTCCTCAGTTGCTGAACTTTTCACTATGTTATATTCTAAAGTATGTTCTTCCTATTTCTGTTTTGACATACATCTCAATGTGATTACCAAGAATGTGTTACCTCAATATGAACCGTGCAGAAGTACTAGGTAACCACAAGATTGAATGTAGTGGAGAAATGTGATAACAAAAACACCAGTTGCCACGTTGATGCTCTGTATCCATTGCTTTAATCCTTCCTTTTAGATGGCAGTGAATTCACGAGAACATTTTGGTAGTGAGCTGTAACTAAATTTAATTGCATTTAACTTCTTTATATGTTGAATTTGCCAGGAAGTTCATGATTACTTGAAAACCATTTGTCCTGACTTACATATTACTCGAGGTGAGTATGATGAAGAGACACGATATCCAGAGACCAAGACATTAACTATTGGTCAATTTAAGTTAGGACTATGCCATGGTCATCAGGTTGATCTCCTTCTATTGTTACCCGTTATTTTCTTGAATGTAGAGGTTGATTATTTATGCTTAGTTTTGTCAGGGTTATATTGTTCTGTATTTCTTTGTTCAGTTTGTCTTCATGTTTTAAAGGTTATTCCATGGGGAGACTTGGACTCGCTAGCAATGCTCCAGAGGCAGCTTGATGTAGACATACTTGTAACAGGCCATACACATCAGTTTACAGCTTATAAACACGAGGGAGGCGTTGTCATAAACCCAGGATCCTCAACTGGTGCATACAGCAGCATTACCTACGATGTGAATCCTAGCTTTGTCCTCATGGATATTGATGGTCTACGCGTTGTGGTATATGTTTATGAGCTGATTGATGGGGAGGTTAAAGTCGACAAAATTGATTTTAAGAAGACTTCCTCCACAACTCATTCTGCTCAGTGAAACTCTTGGCCCTCTGCTTCTCCTCTAGAAGTCAAATTGAAGAAAACCAGATCAAGAATTTCACCTTGTCGCATGTTTGGTTAATGGCAACTTTAGGTCAAGATGTGATGTAACACAGGAATTATTTGAAGATGACCTTTCCTTCATGTTCTTTGGCAGTCATGAGTTTGTGAGAAAATTTGCGAGCCCTTTTCAATTGTTATCTGAATTTTAAAATACGTCGTTTCTTCTTCTCCTCTTGTTCTGGGGGCACATGAACCTAAATATGGTGATATTAAACATTGTCAAATGCATAAAGGATGTTTTTCTTGTGCTCTCTTTCACTCTCTCACTAAAATTAAAAGATTGCATCATATATTTTTGGAAGAGCTTTCAAGCATCTGTGTTCAGCAATCGCAACAAAGCATAATGACAAATTGGAGGATAGTGCATACTATTTCTTAATTAACTTCGGAACTAGTAATCGGTAGCTATTCTTCTTTGTTCCCTTTTTCGTTTTTTTTTGTCTGTGACCAGGATATCCACCAGTGGACCTAGTAACTAATCCCCTCGCTTATAGAAAGGCATCTTACAGGGTGAGACAGCGGGCTCAAGAATTTAAGACTGCTCCATACCTAAAGTTAAGGATCAAACTCTTGATCTTTGGTTAAGGGTGGATGAGTCCCTTGCCATTCAACTACACCCCTTGGGTTCCTTTTTTGTTTTTTCATTTTTGTGCTTCATAGGTGGTGGAAGATTCCCCAATTATTAATACCTATACCTATATTGCGTATAGTCCTATGCGATCAGAATAATAAGCTAAGACAACCCGACTTGGTGGAATGTGAAATTTTCTTACATGTCTGATTGGTAACATGCCACTTTCACTCTAAGTTGACAGAATAATATGCAAACTCCATAATACAACCCTTTTTGTAATTCCTCAGACCAAGACTTTAAAGTTCCATATGTATGCCATCAATAGCACGTATTATTATTTTTTGTCTTTTCTGATGAGTTTATTTTCATATGGATGAGTGTTAAAAATACTGTTTGATCAATGATCAGGAAAAAAAATGTATTACCATTTTAACATTATAAACCAATACGATTTCTTTATATATTTAGCTTTCACATATATGTTTGTTCAAATTTCAACAATTTAGACAAAATAAACTTATTTAACATACGTCTTTATTGGCATTGTGTAAGATTTAGATAACTGAAGTTTGAGTTACAAGAATTTACTTAATAACATTTGCAATTTTTTCTTCCAATGATGTTAAATAATAGTTCCTTCTGAAAGCAAATACACTGGTAAATTTGTCTAAGTCCTGTTAATCCTTTAATTCCTATTAATTCATCTTCTACTCTATTTCCCAGATGGATGTCTCCTATCCCAGAGTATCGATGGGTCACCTGTGTTGGTTTAAGAGAAGAACTAGTGTAAATCATAATTACAGAAAGTAGAACAATTTTGAGAAATAAAAAAAATTTCTGTTATTTTCTAAACTACTTAATAAGACAAATAATAATTCTTATTTATAGACTTATAAATAACTAAAATTCAGAAAAAAAACAGATATTAATTGTTATTTGCATGGATTGAATAGAGATAAAATTAACTTCAAATTTTTAGCTAACAATATAAATAATTTTGAAAAGATTCTAGATATTTAATTTGAGAAAATTTATTAGGTTCACAAGAGCTATTGCAAAAGGTAATTTACAACCAAAGTTGAGGGAAAAAGCCAGATAATGAAATGGCCGTACAATGTAAAAGAGAAACTACATAAGAAATTCCTAAGAAGTTCATGAGTCTTTATTCATACTAATACATTATGCACCTGGCTTGAATTGTTTCTGATACTTAGGTGATGGTTATTTGCTCATCTAATCTAACTCTGAAATTGTTAAGGGGAAGCTTCCATTTGTTGGTAATATGAATATTATAGCTTTGATGGACTGAATTAGTAAGAAGTGAATTTCTCTGCACAACTTGATTATGGAAAATCCTTTTTTTTTCTTCTTTTTGTTCCAAATGTCATAGAATCCAACAGCTGAGCTACCTCAAATTGTTACAAAAATATTTTCCAAAATTCCAATCTACTAACTGCCATCAGAATAGTAAAATAGAACCAAAGATACTAAAATCCAATGCTCAATTTTTACTCAACAATTAAGAAAATGGAGTTAATACCAGTGACCGATATAACAATCCAATCATTCAAGCCACCTTGAATAATCACCAAATATTCAATAAAATCTCAATACAAAATCTTGACCCAAAATAAAATAATGAAATTGAACTGCAATCAGCACAATATCAGTTGCTAAATGATAACACAATCACAGGAATCTTCCAATTCAAAGATATAATCCATAAATAATTCCAAATAATTAAATAGTTCTTAAGACCTAGGAATCACTAAATAATCAAATGGTTAGAAAATAAATGTAGCTTAAACTCCCTTATGAAAATCCAAGCTCTTGCCATTGCCATTGAATCAGAGGATTAGGATGAACTAGCTAAGAAATTTCATGGAGGACACTGTCAAAAGTGAGCTATAATAGTTAGCCATGGAAAGTGAAAGATGATGGTTTTGGATTTGTGGGAGATGATGGAAGAGAACTAAAACTTGGATCCCCTTTCTCTGTAAAACAACTTCGTTCATGTTCTGCTCTTCACGTTTACATTTTTCTCCTCTTTGCCTAAAACCACGCATGCCACTCCTTTCTCCCGCTAGACCACGCACCAGCTCCTCACGTTCCCAAACCACACACACACCTACCGCCTGACGTTGTAGCTAGAAGTGACTAATTAATGTTGTAGCTTATGGTCCACTGTGACTATTCACGCACGCCTCTCTTTATATTCACACACCAGAACACTTTATATTCACACACCAGAACGCACATAAAACCACTTCGTCTGTCGCCTCTTTGTATATTTTAATGTGACAATTTATTTTTGTTGTTTTGGTCGACACAGTTCGGTTCACTCCCAACCCTTACGTTTTGGACTGCACCCTTTCTTTTTTTCACGTTGTCATTTCTCTTGCTTTCCCCGATCACATTGCCTCTCTCATTTCTGTCTCAACACGCTGTCATTTCTGGTCTTCTATTTTCAACTGTTTTAATGCCTTGATCACTACTTCTTTATCTTTTGAACTCTAATTTCTCCAAGTACTCTACAATAAAATTTACAAATAAAGTAGCATCAATTGTCCAAAATCAATTTATCATAGATAAACATAAATTAGATGTAAGGCATAATAATTCAAATAATGATCAAATAATTCCATAAAGACCAATTATAGTGACAAAACTCATCCAATTGATATGAAAATATATGTAAATAAATAAGTTTGTCAAGTATAAAACTGGAGCCACAAATAATGCAGCTGATTCTTTATCAAGTAGTGTTGAATTGATGTTTATTGCTGAGTCCAGACCACAGGTAGATTGGTGGTCACAATTACAGCATGAGTGTGAAGCAAACCCGTTCTACCAGCAGTTTGAAGGGGACCCTCGGGCCATGCACTATGAAGGAGTTTAGTTTATAGATGCCAAGGTATTGTTAAATCCATCGTTTTCCCTTATTCCTGTTATATTAGAGGAGATGCATTGTACTCCAACCGGAGGCCACTTTGGTTTCCAGAAAACATTATCTCAGATTCAATCTGATTTTGGCTGGGAAGGAATCCGAAATATGGTACAAAACTTTGTTCAAGAATGTTTTGTTTTTCAACAGAACAAATATGACAACTTGATGTCAACTCGTCTGCTCCAACCATTGCCAATTCCTGAGCACATCTAGTCTTAGGTGATCATGGATTTCAGTGAAGGTTTACCCACTTCCGACGGGTGTCAGATCATCATGGTGGTGGTAGACAAGTTATCCAAATACTCTCACTTCATTCCTTTATCTCATCCTTTCTCTGCCTCTACCGTTGCTAAGGAATTTATCTCCAATATAGTCAAGCTTCATGGGGTACCCACTTGCATTCTCACTGATCATGATAAGATTTTCATGAGTATTTTTTGGAAATCCTTCTTCCAGCTACAAGGCACCAAGTTACAAATGAGTTCTAGCTACCATCCCCAGACCGACGGGCAAACTGAGGTCATTAATCGAACCTTGGAGCAATATCTTCATTACTTTGTCGAGACTCATCCTCACAAATGGAAGGAATGGCTGCTATGGGCAGAGTTTAGCTTCAACACATCGTGGCACTCTTCAATTAATACAACACCTTTTGAAGCTGTCAATGGAGTGCCACCTACAACTTTGTTGAAGTATATGCCTGGAACCTCCAAAATAGTTGATGTGGATGACATTCTCCAAGAACGAGATGAGATTTTAAAGGATCTACGGGTTACTTTGCACCAAGCTCATGACCGAATGAAGAGCATGGCTGATCACCATTGTCAGGTTGTCCAGTTTGAAGATGAGTTTGCGTACTTGAAACTCCAGCCCTACCGTCAAACTAACGTTGCTCTTCGGTCCTCTCTCAAGCTATCTCCTCAGTTCTTTGGCCCATTCAAGATCATAGGCAAAATTGGACAAGTTACTTACCATCTCGATCTTCCTCTGGGATCACATATTCACAATGTGTTTCATGTGAGCCAACTAAAGAAACATGTGGACCCTCTTCCCCAATCCCCCGCACCTCTGCTGTCGACCATTGAAGATATTCCGGCCTCACCACAACCTGAGGCCCTCTTGGATAAACGTATAGTAATGAAGGGAAGGTATCATCCTTGGACTGAAATTTTGGTGAAAGGGACTGGTACATCAATTGAAGATGCAACCTGGGAGGAGCTACGATGCTTTGGTAAGAGTTATCCGACTTTTTCCCTTGAGGAAAAGGGTATTTGAGGAGGGGTGGAGTTGATATGTTCACTGTGTCCCTTGATTGCCTTGTCATGTGGTAGGCTTTCTTTGGACCATGTTGGATGTGAGGCGGAGCTTACATGGCCAGGCAAGTTGAGTTGGACATGGAGAAGTAGTTGTAGACTTCAGGCATCATGAGCTAGAAGTTGAGGGTTGTTGAGAAGGCATTATGCCGATGGACTAGGACAAATAAATCCAACATGTAGTTGTTGGGATGTTTCCTTATTTCATGCTATTTCCTATTTTCACACATTTGTGTTTTCTAATTTGCATGGCCAGGATTAGTGGTGTAGTTTGCTTAGGATTCAAGTTGTTTCCTTGTTATAAATATCTTTTAAGTTAAAAGTAATAGGGAACAACCAATTGAAAGAAAACCCTCTATACCTCAAACTCTTCTCTCCTTTCTTATTCTTAAGTTCTTTAATTCTCTATTTTCCTTAATAACTCTACCCACTTTCTAAGTCTGCTTGTATCAATGTGATCCCAGTAATAAGGTTAAATAATGATAATTTGCTTTTCAAAGATTTAATTTGGTTGTCTTACCAATAGAGACATAGGAAGATCCCTTTAAGAAAAAATAGATAAAGATATGGAAAAGATTTAAAAGAGGAGATTATAAAAGAATTAATGGGGTTAAAGTAGGACAGGTAACTGACATTTAAAGAGGCAATAGGTCAGAGTCAGAAGAGTAAGGACAAAATCCTTAAGGAATAAGGAATGAAAGAGGAATTAAGGGAGAAAAAGGCATGCAATGAGGATCTTAAAGGATTAAATAGCTACCCTGAAGTCATGCAGGATATAGACCCTTCACTAAGGATAGAAGGTAAAGAGGAGAGTACCACTAATATATAGAAGCACCGGATAGTGACAATACCCTACTCAGAATTCATAACTTAAGGATGCAATAGAGGAAACTAGTAAGGTTTTTAAAGATTTATCCAAGAGGAAATCAAGTAGGAATAGGAGGCTAAGGTAGCGTTCCTCGTAAAAAAATCTTCTTTAAATATCTATACTTAGAATACTAGGGTACTTAATAGCCCCAATAAAAACAAACATTTAGGGATTTGGTAGCTAGAAATAACATTAAAATAATTTGGGTCTTTGAAACCAATGTTGTAAGAAAAGTGGTAAAAGCTTAAGCTTATTGGTTTATGGTGGTCTTTTGCCTCAAACTATTAACGACACCATTATGGCCAGATTTTTATGGTCTTTGATAAAAGGAGATTTAAAGTGGAAGTTAAGCATTTTAATGAACAACACATATATAATATAGTCAAATTTTCTAGGAAGGATAAGTATTTTGAAGTCACGTTCATTTATAAATCAAAATTCAACTATTAGAGAAGAACATTATATAATCATTTATTAAGCCTCAAAACTTGAATTCATGATTCATGGTTGGTTTTAGGTGACTTTAACAGCACCATGTTTGTTTATGAAACTTAGGGAAAGGTGTGTCTAAGGAATTTCATCCTAAATTTTAGAGAATAAGTTGAGAACCCAACAATCACTAATTTGATATCTAATGGATGTTTTTACATGTAGAGTAATAGGAAATCCTCTAATTGGTTCATTTAAAGAAGACTAATAGGGCTAGTTAGTAAGAACTGGCTAAGGTCATGCACTGTAAGTAAATTAGTCTTCTTGAACCTTAGGTGTCTAATCAATTCTCAGTTTTGAGGAAGAAATTCTTAACTCAATGAACAAAAAATTTCTCCTTTAGGTTCAACAACTTCTTAGTATATCAAGAGGGGTTTTTAGGAACTATTAGTAGGGGTAGAAAAGGGGAGACCCAAGGTTTTCATTCTTTCGTATATGTGAGAAAGCTAACTCATATCAAAGAGGAATCAAAGTAACCAAAAATTAATTGTGGATCAAATACAGCGAAGCAAATGGTGTAAACAAAGGGAATATTAGATAAGATCTAAAGTGAAGGTTTATAACCATCTAGGGGATGCCAAGTGGATGGAAAAGGAGAATAGGGATATAAAAGACTACATCAGAGCTTTGTCTAAATGCAATTCCATGTTAAAACAAAAGGTTAGATTACGAATGATGGATGGTGAAGAGAACTCAAAATTTTTTTCATAACACCATCATTAAAGAAGTATCAACAAAATTTTTACTGTTTGTAACTAGGATGAAATGCCAATTTATACTCAAGCTAAGCTGAAGGAGGCTACCTATTCTTTATCCAAAGGTTCCCTAGGATCATATATTATAAGTAGCTCCTTGAAAGGGTACAGATCCTTTATTATAAATGATATCTCTAGTGAAATTATGGAGTTCTTTATAGCTCCCTTTAGACCTAATGAAATTGAACAAGTGATGTTCAAAATGGATCCCAACAAAGCTGAAGGAAATGATGGATTGAACTGTATATTTATATAAAACGCTTAATCTTTAGTTAAGGACATAAAGATTAAAGAAGTTTACGAAACCTTTGAAATCAAGTAGTATGCTAATGTAGCTAATACTACTTGTGTTCTTTGCGATTTGGAGCCAAATACTTCATCTCTTACCTTTAAGTAACTGTCGATACAATTGAGAAATGCATTACATTAGATTATACATAACTCTAAATCAAGGAAAACAAATGCTGCCCTCTATAAAGTAGTATTCACACTTACCATTTACATAATTTGGAAGGAGAGCAATAGTCAATAGTTCACTGATAAGAAGAGAAATACCTAGTTGTAAAGTAGATAATTAACTTGATTTGTGAATGCATATATGCTAAACAAATGTAGCACACTCTATCGAAAGACATGTAATGTGTAACACCCCACTCCCGCCCGATGCATGCACTTGCGCCATACTGTCACACATGCACATGCCTAACAGAATTAGCGTGTTAATTATATCACCTTCACTTTATCACATGGCATCACAAGAAAAATCATAAATAACACAAGATCTAAAATCTAAAAGTTTCCTTATTTCATGTCATAAACCATCATTTACAATGCAGCATTATCCATCATCCACATTTATACATCATCATCCTATGAGCGTTTACACCTTAGTCTACAAAGTATACTACATGCTTAATGAATTAACAAAAGTTAAAAACAAAGACTAGTTCTTCAGTCCCAGCTGACTGACCTGTGAGCCTTGCCTTTACTTCAAAAGTTGTACAAAAATGCTTTTAATACAATCTTAGAAGCTAAGCCATCACTCTTTTGAACCTGAAATTATCAACATTGCAATTTTGGTGAGTTTTGTGGACTCAGTAGAGTAACCATGTTGGACCCCGATTTTTAAGTGGAATTTAGAAATAAGAAATGAAATTAAATGAGTATTTTTGTATATGAACTTTGTTATGATGTATTGTCCTATGAGAAAAAAGAATTGATAGGTGTTGATGAATTTGAAAATTGAGTGGATTAGAAAGGGTTATGAAGGTTTAAGTGAATGAGTTGATTG
>JANIPM010000007.1:46761136-46781328 GCA_027478405.1 Erythroxylum cassinoides
GGTATAACTGTTGTGCTATCAGAGACCAGAATTGAGATCTTGCATGGGCGTTTGAAATACATGTCAAGTTACATACAATTTAGTCATGTCATAGCAGACAGTAAAAGCTGATCCCTAGTATGAGTCACATAAGTATGAGTGACACACATGAGCATGTGTTCAGAGTTTGAGTTGATGGACTTAGTGAGAAGTGTGATGCTCTTTGAGAATGTGAGAAAACAAAAGTTTGTGGATATTTAGAAATGAGAAATAGTATATGGATATTATCATATTTTTGCATATATGATGATATATTTCTCAATGCTTATTTCTCAAATACTCCCTCGATTACATATCTGATTGATTCTACTGTTGAACTTGTGAAAATCTATGATATATAAATTATATGTTCCTTTCTTAAGAGACAGATATAAAAGTCACAAGTATCTTTAGAAATCATCTATTATCTTTTTGATTTTTGAAAAATATATCTATTATTACTTGTCATCATCAAAAAGGGGGAGATTGTTAGCTCAAGGTTTATGATTAACGATTTTGATAATAACTGTATAATATTTCAAAATTCAAATTGGATTTATTTTCTTGTATAAGCAATGATATAATTCTTAAAAGGAAATAAAATCATGGAATAATTACTTTTCTTCTTGCAGGAACCTTCTTTATAAACTTACCGTTTTGAAAATGGTTCCATGACATCTAGAAAGATCTTATTAAATTTTAATTATTAGCTCCAGAAGCCTTTGATAGAATGCCTGAATGTTGAAGACTTCAGTAGAGATAATATCGAAGATTAAGCAATAGTTAGTTGAAAAAATTGTCTACTTAAGAAATAGTCACTCTTTTCTTTTTCAACGTTAACAAGATCCTTTCAAAAGTTTATAGAACCCTTATATCTATAAACTTATTTTGTAGCAAAATCTTATCTTTTTGAAAGTATCATGAATTTTTTTTATACACAGTTCAACCTCCTCTTGTGTGTGTTTGCTTCATCAAATAGAAATACTCTATTGAGAATATTAATAAAGAGAAGTGTTCTAAAGAAAAGAATTGTAGAGAGATGTGCTCTATACCTGTGAAAGTTTTTTTAAACAATTTTGAATTAAAGGGAAATGTTGGGAATTAATTCAAAATTGTAGAGCTATCAAAATTCCTTTTGAATAGATCTTTAGTTTGTTTTTTATTTTATCTTATAAATCAAATTTATTAGCTGAAATCTCTATTTAACAGTTGTTGAATTTTTAATGTTTTACCTATATAAGGCTACCAAGTTCATTATTCAATATATATAATAAAACAACTCCAGTGTTACGTATTCTTTTATCTTATACGTGTTTTTGTATTTTTTAAAAAAATTCTACAAACTTGAGGATATTGAGAAATAGCACTTTATTTGAATTGAGTTTATAACTGCAGAAAATAGAGGTGCAAAAGCATCATGATCACAAATGTTGCTGCATCTAATTTCATCTACTTGTTCATGGACTTCAAGTAAATATCCCCTTTTTTTCAATTTTAATTTGTCTTTTCACCTGTTTTTGATGTCCTTGAGGTCATTCTAACTAACTTACGTATGAGGCAAATGTGGGTTATGCATCTGTTGAGCCCTGTTCGTGTAATGGGAAGGGTGTTACTATCCTTGGTGAGAAGAATGCCACTTGGGTCAGAAGACTGAGAAACTAAGCTTCAGAACTAATTATCGAGATTTATGTGTCTAGGAGAATTTACATGTTGGCTTAAAGAAGAGCCCCCAGGATAACATAGTGTGAAAAAAAACAGATAACTGGGATCATTGTCGAGTGCGATTGGTGATGTTACCTGGAACATACAGTCATCTTGCATGGTGGCTCCACATATTACTGATCCAAGCGGCAGTACTGGCTTTGTTTTACGTGTACTCCAAGTGATTGTGGATATTATCCCACTTATCTGTCCCGATGTTGCAAACCAAACTAGCAGCGATCTTATACCCTCTACTGCACTTGGGAGTACCATTCAGAATCACTTTCTATTATAACATTCTTTATTATTATTTTGAAATTTGTATATTAACTTAAATTTTATTTGAAATTAATATATTTATTTTTATTTCAATAAGATATTTTATTTTATATTATATCTTTTATTACCATATATCATTTTATAACATACTCTTAAACCTCTCGAGTCCTTTCCTAAACCTCTTCTCTCCTCTTACCGGTGGGGATGTCAGTGGGTTGGCCCAGAACCGGGTAGCTCCTAGCCCGCCCCAGCCCAAATGTGGGCTAGGGTGACCCATGGCTTAGCCTGAAACTTGACGATCGGGAGAAGTCAACCTGTGGTCCAGCCTATGGCCGGACGAGCCGTGGGCAAGTTGGGCATTTTTTTTTAAAGAAAAACGTCAAAAATGACATTTTTCAAAAATCGATGTTGTTTTTAAAATAATGATTGGCCCAATCTCAGCCCATGACCTAGTCGATCGGGCTAACCACTTCGACCCGACCTCAGCACGTAGCCTACCCATGACCCGGTTAACCCGAGCTAAAATGGGGTTAGGCCGGGTCCAATTTGACATTTCTATTTACTGGTTCTCAAAACAATGGAGTAGCTATAAACTTTATATTTATACTTTTTAAAATGTGAAATATTCTTCTTCAAAAATATGCTTCATCATCTATTATAACCCTAAAGTTGCAAATTGGGATCATATTGAAGGTCTATGAAAAACATGGGATTTGTGATTTAAAAAATGTTCAATAAATAGATAAGAAGTGTAAATGTATGTATCCATATCGTTAGTATATATGGCGAGCTTTGTCTACATGTCACACGGTGACTAATTAACTTATAAAGATATCATTACTTACAAATTAAGCTTATACTATTTCTACCTAGTCTGTGACCAATGGACTGAGTTGAACCAAATTGTGACTACTACATCATATTTTTGTAATTACTTAAGATATTTTATCTCGTAAAAACCAGCATTAATAATAGATGAAAACATGCTTGAAATTATTTTTTTTCTACTTTTTACGTATTTCAGTGCTTCAAAAACTGCAATAGACCAGAGACATGAAAATAAGAGAAAGTCCCTTAATTTTACAAGGAAAAGAAAATCTAATGCAAGACTATCTAAAAACTCAATGCATGGTTATTTACCAGACGAAGCTGCAAATCTAGAAGACAACCTAGCCAACTAGCTAGTACTTTACTAGAGATGTTTTAGCTGTCTATTCACTTGCTGTGAACCTAAAGACCATAATCTGCTCATAAGTCTCTCCAGGACGCACAATCTGGGAAGGAAATTTGGGGTGATTAACAGAGTCAGGAAAACCTTGAGTCTCCAAGCAAAGCGCAGCATGTCTTGGATAAACACTACCATCTTTTCCCTTCACGCCATCAAACATATTGCTGGTATAGAACTGTAATCCAGGTTGATTAGTCCAGAGCTCAAGTGTCCTTCCTTTGACATTTTCATGGACCTCTGCTGCCTTCTTGTACTCACTAGAGCATCCTTCTAGCACATAATTGATGTCATATCCACCAGGCAGTTCATTGATCCTGCATGAGATTTTGTGGGGTTCTAGAAAATCATATGGTGTGCCCTTTACTGGCACAATTTTTCCTGTTGGAATGAGTTCATTATTCACTGGAGTGATTTCTCTTCCATAGATTTTCAAAATGTGAGACAAAATGTCACCACTTTTGTGGCCACCAAGATTCCAATAAGTGTGGAGAGCCAAATTCACTGGAGTAGCCTTGTCATGTGGGGTAGCTGTCATTTTTACTCTTAGCTTGTTAGTCCCAACGAGCATATACGTTACAGAGACTGAAAGCTTACCAGGAAAACCTGCAAACAATTATTTACAAGTGTTCAGAATCTGCCATTTTATTTCTGTAACAGATGGGAATATTAGGAAACCTGTGATTGTACATACACACCTTCCTCTCCATCAAAACTCTCATAGGTGAATGTTATATGGCTATCCCGTTCGTATTCCTGGACTTTCCAAATAACCTCACTGAAGCCTTTTGCTCCACCTGATTATATCAAAAAAAAAAAAAGCAAACCTGTCATTCCTATCAAGGATTCCATTAAAAATTAATAGATAGGAAGACGGATGGAAATGTACCATGTAGCATATTCTTCCCGTCATTGGGTGGCAACTTGTAAAGTTTCCCGTCCAGTTTGAACTGAGCCTTTCCGATTCTATTGGCTACACGTCCAACAATGGCTCCAAAATAGGTAGTATCATTCTGCAAAATATATTCCAACTGTGATTAGTAAAGGACTCGTTGAGTTTAATATACATTATACAGAAGTCAATGGATGCTTGGTTCGAGGGTAAATATAAGATAAATTGCACCTTATACCCATCAGCTGTATCAAACCCAAGAATGATGTCATCTATGTTCCCTGAAATACATTTAACAGTCTATCAACGAAAACTGAAAGTACTGAAAGGAACATTCATGTTTGATTACTAATAATATAAAAACAAGACTAACAATTCTGTGAAGGAGACCAGGAAATGAAGAGAAGGGGTACCGTTTTTATCAGGGACTTTGAAAGACATCATAGTTGCGCCATAGTTGGTGACTTTCATGGACATCTGTCCCCTCGTCAATTCGTAAGTCCCAATTTCATCATCACACCCAGCAGAGCCATTGAATCTGGCAACCACTAAAGCCACCAAAAGAAGGCAACAGAAAGAAAGCTTCTTGGTCATTGTAGATTAATGCTAGCTATAGGAATAAAAACTGTGCAATGCCACTAATCAAACATATGTATATATAATGAAGAGGGTTTTAACACGAATAACTGAAGATAAGATACAGATAGTTATTAAGGGAGAAAAATCAGAGAGATATTATACAGATAAGGACGTTTAGTAGTTTATCTTGCCTTGTGACTTGGTAAATCTTATGTATTAGAAAGGATAGAAGTTTGTTTTGTAAAGGAAACTAAACAAAAATATATTTAGTTTTATCTCATAGGTTATGCAATGTATGCCTTTTGGTCCATAATATATGATCAAAAACTTACCCAAACTACCTATTGATTAGGCCTCCAATTTTGTGGATTTGCCAAACTAGTAGAGGTTTGGAGTGTGAGCTTTGTAGAAATTATTTTGAATCGGCCTGGCTTATCCATATAAAAATTATTAAAAAATGTTAGGCATAAATAAACTTAACCAATAAGTTATCACGTACTGTACAAAATGCTATAATTAATTCATACTAGTACGAAATTAGAGTTTCATTTGTAAATCTGAAGTCATCTTTTAACAAATAATGTTAATAATATTCGTAACTTTTAATAAAACTGTTAGTTTTCAATAATTAAAGTTATCATTTTATATTAATTTAGTAACCTTAATACCCCATTTATTATTAATCTAATTTTCTTTTGAGACTTTAGTGTTGAAAATTATAATTCAGTAATTTGAGTTTGTAAGTTTCCAAATTTAATCCCATTTCAAAGATAGAAATACGAATAATTATTGTTCATAAAACTTGGAGCAAATGTTAGTTTGATTAACGCTATTGCAATTGAACTCAATCGAATTTTGAATTATATTTACGTTGTAAATATGTTTTTCAAATAATTATATTTTGATATACGATATTTTTGTTAAAAAATAAGAACAATTGCGTTTGAGTTTCATAACGATAGACAAGTGAATGTCAACTTTCTTAATGTGCAAGTTAAAGATGGGAAGATTAAAAAAAAGCCGTCTGTCATCTTAAACCAGCAGTAGGGTGGCGTCATGGAGTGTCTCGATCAGTATTAGCAACCTTGATGAAAACATCCTCCAGCGTGGCGTCGGACAAGCCCCAAGCAAAGACTGGGAATTTACTTTTAGCAATCTCAACTCCATGAAAAACATCTGCAATTCTGACCTCATGTTTTGGGATCTGGAACTTCTGTGTTCCTGAGGTATGGTAACTCTTAACAGCATTAGGAGAGAGCTGTCGAACCATGTTTGCAACTTGCACCTCATGTTCCGCGGATGTTGTCATGGTCAATACATAAGATCCTCCATACCTAGCCTTGAGCTAAATGGAACAGCCATTTTTTATTATTTTTAGTTTTTTTGTAAAAGTTGAAAAGCCATTTTGCAGCTCAACAAGTTGAGGTACTTATCAACACAAGATAAGGAAAAGAGTGAAAAAAAACAAGCATTAGGCGTATGTATGTATTGCATGGGTTACCTCTTTAGGGTTTCCTATGCACTGTAGGCTTCCATCAACAAAAATTCCCAGTCGATCACAAAGGGCCTCTGCCTCTTCCATTGAATGTGCTGAAATCAGGCAGGGTAATGCAATTATAACTTAGGAAGAATTTGACAACTGAAGTATAAAACCACACAAAGAAAGAGAGTACTTGTGAGAATAATTGCTCGATCTTTCTTTGCGCGCTTCACTACATTCCATAAGTTGGTCCTTGAAGCTGGATCTAATCCGGTACTAGGTTCATCCATGTAAACGACCTTCAAATTTTTCCGCATAAATTTTTTTACAAGTACACCTTTATTAGATAGCTGTCATAAAACAAAAGGAAAAAATGTATAGAAGAGATTGATATACTTTAGGATCCCCAATCAGCGAAATGGCAACACTTAGCCTCCTCTTCATGCCTCCACTGTATTTCCCAACGTGTTTGTCAGCAACTCCTCCATTATATAGATTCAAACTCCTTAGAGATTCTTCTACGGCCTATGAAAGGAATGAACAAAATAGGAATATGATCATAAGTCATTCAATAAAGCAGGTAAGCTTACTATAATTAGTATTACTTGCCACTTACTGAACTACTCTATTCTTCAAGAATCGTTTCAGCAGTTGTTATTGAGCAAATCGATGCAGTACGTCATATTTTAAATCTTTTCGTATTCTTTTTCCTTCTCTCTGTGGGAATTTAAATGCATCTCCGGGATTATGTGGTTCTTCTCACCTCAGATTACAACTCACCAAAATATATTTAAGAACTAAAATTAGGAAACTAACCTAGGGAAGAGACATGTAATAGTCCTCCACAATTGTGTCTTGATTAAAGAATGCAAATGTTTTTTATATAAATTGAAATGGTATTGAGTTAATAGATGCTAAACTATAGCAATATACAAAAGAGAGTAAAAACCAAATCACCCCTAACTATTTACAATAACTAACACTCCTCCACATGGAGAATCACCTAGGGACCATCCAAAACCAAAAGGTGTCCTGTCTATGATCAGATATGCCATCTCACTCACATACTCGAGGTCAGTTGATGCTCCTCGCTTCTTTTCACTATGCTTACTCAAATTTCATTCAATATTTTATTCGCTAACTAATATTTTTCAGTAGCTTCATGCTTGGACACTATGGTATTCCTTTCTTTATATAACTAATAGATGGATTGATTGAAGATGGCTTTAAACAATATGACATTGGCTTACTGTTTTGAGTACGATTGACATACCATTGCAGCATTCCTTGCCAATCAAATAGCGATGTCTCGGCACCCACCATTTGGAGTACTCATACGTAAAGAATAGGTGATTACAATCTTCATCTACTACATGACATAGCACACATTCCTTATCCACTGGATTAAACCATCTGCACTTCATTTGCAGTTTGTTTATAATAGCCAACCAAGTGATAAAGGATACTTTTGGGCTCAAGGATTGCTTCCAAATAAGATAAAGCCAAGATACTTTGCTGGTGTCAGGGCAGAAAATTCATTGATAAATGGAATTAGTAAACCCTCCACTAAGATTAGGTGTCCAACATATAGTATTAGGTAGTGTTCTATCCCTAATGTGAGGAAGATGAGTCATCAGTAATTCAACCCCCCTGAAATTGTGTCTCTGTTCTCCGTAAAATATGAGTTTAGATACCTTCGCTTCCAATGGTAACTGATTTCGAAGATGGGTTGTAATTGAACTTTGGGTAAGGGGGCTTACCTCACACCAATTGCCCATCCAAAACTAGGTTTCACGACCTCCATTGATGTAGTGTTTGATGAAAGGGTAGAGAAGAGGCCTCAATTTCAACAACTCACTAAAGAACCAAAAGAAATGGATAGAATTATCAACTTGCTAGAAATTTCAATGCTAGATATAAACCTGATGGATCCACTTTGTTTATAAGGATTCTTTGTCTGTGATTAAGCAACATAGTTTCTTGCTAATTAAGACTCGTTGCATAGCTACCGTGGAAGGGATAATGAGACCTCCCATCATCTCTGGCTTGGTAATATCACTCCATTTAAGCTTTGCATCACCCCCCGTATCACACTTCCCAGCCCACAAAAAGTGTTTTAGCAATTTGTCGATCTCCTTGATTAATTTTCTGGGTAGGACCATATGCGCTAGCCAATGTATATGCAAGCTACTAAGCACTGACACAATTAAGGTGAGTCTCCCCCATAGGATAAGAATCGGTTTTGCCATGATAGTACTCTTGATTTTATCCTTTCCAGTATGGTAAGACATTCACTATACTTCAGCTTACGAGGAGATAACATCATGCCTTAGTACTGCATATAAGGTGGCTAAAGAGTGAGCCTAGTAGCTTGCTGGAATTCTCTTATCTATTGTACATTTGATGAAAGGATTAAGCTACTTTTCTCAAAATTTATCCGGAGACCAGACCACCAGCAGAATGTTGATAAGGAGTGCATCAGGATGTTAACTGATGCAATATCCGCGACACAAAAACTATACGAGGTCCTCTGCAAAGATAAGGTGAGTAAGTTTCAACTCTCGACATTTGTGATGGTATTGAAAATGCCCATTGGACGTTGAAAGAGTACTTAGGAGCCAAGACACTCCTTCCAAAACTAAGGTTAATAGATAGGGGGATAACGGGTCTCCTTGTTTAAGCCCCCTAGCATTTTTGAATGGTTTGGAAGGAGTTCCATTGAGCAACACACTCATTGTGGGAGTTTGAACACACTCTATAATCCAGTTCACAAATATCGCCAAGATATCTAGCAATTCCAAACACAATATAAGGAAATTTCAATTCACCGTATCATAGGCTTTATAAAAGTCTAATTTCAGCATATTCCAAGTGTGCTGAAAGAACCACCCCATGAACCCATCCGAACATGGTGCTTTAGAAGGGTGCATTTTGAAGACTATTGCTCTTATATCCTGCGCTGCAAATGGGGCTATTAAAACAGCCTAAACTTCTTGACTAATGTTTCCTCAAAGTATCCTTCTCAAATTAACAGAGGGAAACTCCACCGTATCAAGTCCCATTAGCTGGAAGGAAAAGGAATGAGCTAGCCCTAACAAATTATTTTGTTCATAGTGCATATCAATATTATTATCTTGCAGTACCACAATTCTATTGAAGTTGTATCTAGCTCAAATAAAAGCATGAAAGAACTTTGTATTGACATCACCATCTTGTAGCCAGTTCAGCCTCGCCTTCTATCTCTGTATGGACTGCTGTAGTGATAATTTCTGTTGGAAGTCCCTCAATAATTGCATTTATGTGATTCTTCATTGTTGGTTGTTCGAAGGCGTGTAACACATCTCCTGTGCCTGATGTAATTGACTTTTTAGATTGGAGATATTCTGGTTTCTGCTTTTTGTAAAGTTTTTTAATGCATTTCTCGCCTTCCTTAACTTAGTCATAAGCTGGAACGCCTTAAAACTCCTAACCTCCGACTGCCAACAGTGGTGAGGATATATATGAACCCTTTTAATTGAGTGACGCCATTAAATAATCGAAACAATGCTTGCACCTTGCAGTTATCCTCCTTACATCAAACTAGCATAAAGCAGACGTTAAATTATTACCATAATGCATCAAAGATTGTGAGAAGACATTTAGCCATTTCGAATTCACCAAACACATATCCAATTTCTTCCTAATAAGCATGGTGCCTTGTTGACTATTCGACCTTGTAAGCACTTGACCAGTGGAACATAAGTCAATCATTGCAATCGTACAAAGTAGATTTGTATGTTCAACAGTATTAGTTTTATTGTAGATTTTCCTCCCTTCTGCTTCCTTGTGCTATAGACTTATTAAAGTTTGCCACAAATAGTTTCGTTGGAACGCAAAATTAGCAACATAAACCAATGTAACAGCAAATTGAACCAACTGACCTCTAAGCTTACAAGAAAGATGTATGTGCTGAACGCTTTCTGTCTCCACTAGTACTTTCACCAAATTAATATTATAGCAGCACATAATCTAACCATTAAAGTAGGAATTGTGGTTGGAAAGACTTCTCCAATGAGCTCCCAAAAGTTTTGTAACATTTAGTATAGATAGGTCTCGAAGACAAGTTTCAAGAAGGCCTACCAAAATTGGTTTCGTCTCCAATATGAGTTCTCGTAGGATAGCTCGTTTGGAGGGATTATTTAGTCCCCTCGTATTCCATACTAGAATAGACATTCCAGGGATATCACCCCTTTTACATTTCTTTTCACTTTTTTTCCTAAATCCATTTTGTCGAGCTACCTCTGCTGGGGAATGGTGGGTAGCATCTAGAGCTGACTGTAGATCTGAATTCACTTTGGTTATAATCCTAGATTCCCCTACCTAAATCTCCACCAAATCCTGAGAATCTCGTGAAACTGGGTCTGCCGCCTTTTATTCATTTACCTGCTCTGTTTCCCTGCCTTAGGAGGTTGAGAACTCCACTTGCGTATTTGTTAGATTATCTAGACTAGAGTGTAGCAATAGTGTTTCCTCCTTTACGGTTAGGGAAGTCATCGGAACTAGGTGGTGCTCCTCACTAGGTGTAACCTCTTCACTGATGACTTTATCCCTTCCTCTAATCTCCTTTATCAGGTCAGGTTGTTGATTCTTCTTGTTCAGAACTAGATTTTCCTTTAGGTCCCTGGATGGTCTGTTTTCTTAGTTGGGATCCCCTTTTTGTTCTCCATTGGTTTCCATAAGTAGGTTACCGGAATGATTTTGTAAACCATATTACCACCATCTCCTATACTCAACATTGACAAAGAGTCAAGAAGAAGAGTATCTTTTGAAATCTCTATATAAACTTTGGCATAGCTGACCTTTCCATATTGACTGTAGGAGCATCCAATCTCACCGGTTTACCTAACAAGCTTGTCATATAACTGAGTCCATTAAAAGTCTACAGCTTCGTGGGAAGCTTGTGTAGGTGAACCCACAACGGAGTGACTCTACAACATTTCTATTTATCTCCAATCCCAAGTCTCCATTGCTGCAAAAATAGTGGTTGTTCTCTAATGTGCCATTGCCCATGGTCCGTAATTTTATTCAAATCACAATGTATAACAATTTTGAAGAGGAAGGTGTTGTCTTCCCTCGTCAAGACCCTCTCCAAGCCCTTATGACCCCAACGGGTTTTTGCCTAGGCTTTGACAACAGGAAATGCAGGCCACTTACTCCAAAAGAATCCAATAAGAAAAGAAGACCATTTTTTCACACCGGGCATCAAGGATCTCCTTAGAGGGATAGATGAATCCATCCTTCACGACACCTTGGTAGTGCTTAAGAGCAACCTACGGTGGAGGAGAAAACAACTTTTTCTTCCAAGCCCCTGTAGGTAGTTGCCCTTTCTCCTCCACTCTTGTATTGTTTATAGGAATATGGTATTTGGAAGATTTGGGCTTAGGGGTTTTCTAAAGGATGAGCTTGTACAAAAAAGTAGGGAAATCTTCCTTGGCCCTTAAAGTTTCTCCAGGTTCCATTGGAAGTCACCATGGTCGTGGTTAGCCTGGCCGGAAGAGTGAAGGTAAAGCAAGTTCAAAATTTTGGGCGGAAAGGGCCAAGTGGCCTAGGCCAAAAGGAGAGAGAGAGGGGTAGTATGAAGGGAGAAAAAAGGGGGTTTGAGAGATAGTACTATTTAGTTCTCTACTAAAGAATGCAAATGTTGACACGGTTAACAAACATAAATCACAAGGATAATTACTTACTTGTGTCAATGTAGACCCTTTTAGGTTCTTAAGTCTACCATAAAATAGCAAGTGCTCCCTCCCCGTTAAAGTTTCCCAAAGCAAGCTATGAATTGTCAAAGAAGTTGGTCAATGAGTTTCTGAATAAAACTTGAAAAAAGAAAAGATCAATAACTATGCCTTACTCATGCTGTGGGCACACACCCATGCAAGTATAAATCCAATCCATCTGAGTCTGTAAATCTAGGCCCTTAATATATGTTGTTCCTGAGGTTGGCTTTGTCAGTCCAATCATCTGGTTAGAAAATAGGGTTAAAAGGAAGTACAAATTATATAATTCAAATATCCAGAAAGTAATTACGACTAAAAATTGAGCCTTATTAGGTGAAGTTCTCACAATAGAATAAAGCAGGAATTATGCATTAAGAAACTGTAAAGGATGAAGAGAGCCCAAACAAATGAAAGTCCTAAAGGGAAGATCACAAAAATTGTAGCAATATCCAAATAGTCACCCAAGGCATCCACTCCTCCCTAGGCAAATCCTAAGGTCCTTCGTAACCAGGATCAGCACAAGGGTTTTGTTAGCATAAGTGGAACATACAACCAAACTGCCCACAACCTTTATTTATTAGGAGGGAAGATGGAAATTTAGATGCTTGAAATAGATTGACTCCCTCATGCATCCAAAATCTTATACGGGAATTTGATAGTCCCACTTGTTGACAAAGATAGGAGGATATCCACATACTTAAATGTTCAATAAGAAAGGAGCAACATTGACTGACCATACTAATAAAAGAACTCTTCCCAGCACCATTTGGTCCAAGTATACCAAAGCATTCTGCTCGAGGCAAAGCAAGAGATAATCCTTTCACTGCAAGTTTATCAGGGTTTCCATCCCTCCCTTTATACACCTTTTTTAGGTCATGACAGATAATTGCATGACTTGTGCTTGGTTCCAGAAGTAACTGTTCAACTTTCTCCCTCTACATCCAAAAACAATATTGAAGGTTTTGGCCAAAATATATTGACATAGCTGACATTAGGAACAAGATTTTGGAGAGATCACAAAAGAAAGTTTGAGAAGAAATATTACCATCATATAAAGATTGTTCAAGCAATATTTAAGGATCAAAATTGGAGGTGGAACAAGAACAAACAGACCACCACCTAATCGTTTCTTGCATGACAAACAATTATAATGACGCTCACATTTTTAGACTTTTCTTTTTCCCACAAGCATAAGGAAGATTACTTACCATATACCTGAGGAAACAACAGATGTAGACAAGGCATGGAAAGATACATGTAAATTTTCTTACTATAATCATGAAACATCCAAAGAGGGTAACAGTATGAACCATTATGCAGACGCATCAGAATGACTAAAGCTTTAATATCAGTTGAGTTTAATTTAAAATATAAGGATAGATTACCTCCTGGCGAACATCTGGTTTATCTATATTAACAAAAACATTGGATCCTTTCATCTGCAAACTAGGCTTCTGGGGAGATAATGCTTTTCTCTTAAGAAAGTTGTGCAAGGAAAACAGAGGACTTTTTCGACTTCCAGAGGTAAAAACTTGGTCGATGTAATATGCAGTAAAAAGCACCAATAACCACTCCACAAACATGATGATCAACACATCCTTCATCCCATTTATGCGGTCATTCAAATTTTTCCACTTCATCCCACTAGTCCCAAGTAAATTCCCGGTGAAAGAGTATTGCCCAAATTCATACAGACCTCGATATAGAGAGAATCCAGGATATAACTCCAGTACAATGATCCACCCTCCTGAGATAATGATAAAAGAGTAACATAATAAGCTAAGCCACTGATGAAGAAGTCGGAAAACAGATTTGTTTGTTTGTAAATGCACTTTAATAAATTACGCCCTGCTTGCAACGTGTATTGGTGCTATGCTAAAGCCCATTTGACTATCAAATCTTGAAATTAAAACTCTCTTCACGTCTGCTAAAAGTTCAGAGGAATTACCAAATTACAGAGTATTCTATACCGTTTAACTCGAAGGAAACAACTCTGTTATTTTTTTTGTTAGTTTTCTCTACTTACTGGGGAAAGATGAATCTTCGATAAAATTCTGGAAAAGAAAGCCACCTAGTAGCCCGGTTCCAAAGACACATATGTAGCCTACCACTGTTTCCATCAAAGTCAACTATCATGAGGATGAAACTGAGATAGTAGCTTAAATTAAAAAGATGCTGTTGCTTCAAACCTGTGGCAATCCTAACATTTGAGAAGAAAGCAGCCATCAGAAAAGCCAAGGAAATTTGAAGGTTTATATATATGAAGTAAAATACAAATTGGATGCTGTAGTGATTCAACCTGAAGAATTTCAAACCTGCAATTTATCTGAGTCAGAAACTTGAAGCAAAGGCAAGTGAGATACAACAAGTGGACTACAAGTTACCTATAGCGGAGCCGAATAGTACAAAAACCAAGATGTACAACACGGATATGAGTAGGAAATAAAAGTACGTAATCAACAAATAAGGTCCATCACCAAGCCCATGCATTTTCATCATGATCCTTAGTTTTTGTTGTTTCTCATAAACCAGAGATGACAGCACCACCTAAAACAGAAACATTGAACATAGAAGATCAAGCACATGACAAGTTGATATATTGTCTGACAAACTGACGTTACCCAATTTCTGGACCATCAAATAGATATAAGGCCAGGAGGAGGTTTACTGTTATGAAATGGGATGAGCAGATAATAGAGAAGTTTGATCAATTCAACATATAGAACCAGAAGCTGGATGTTTAAACCAATAAGCATTGATAGAAAACATCCAAGACTCAGTGCAGTTCACTTTATAAGGCTGCTACTGGAATAAAGGCATGTAAACTAGGGCATACACTAAAAGGTCTTTTGACTTCAGCCTCATTGCTAAATCCTCGTGGCTTGATTGAAGAATCTATTGCATAATTCTTCCCCCCAAAATGGTGGATTAATAGTACGTCCACAGGGAAAATAAGTTTCCGTGATAAAATAATACCAAACTTGATTGATTCTTTAGCAAGAATAATAGTAAGAACTAGCATAACCGCTGCCACCGTAGCCTTCAAAACTTGCAGCTGTTAAAGTTAGTTATCACCAACACCAATTCCCAGATAATGTAGGCCAGAAGATAGATGACGATGAACAACTGCTCAGATGCTTACAGGGAATAGTTGTAAAACAACCCACGTAAAGAAGAGCGTGCCAATCAGAGATGCAATATCCAGTCTGATTTTACGGGCAGGTTGAGGCATTTCTTTGATGAATTCAAATAGTACTCGGGTACTGGGCCCTTTCAAGAACTGGAGGTAAGCATTGGATGCCTGTGGATGAAGGTTTGCAAAATTTCAGAGTATATAAGGCTGATGCATAATGGAAAAGTTAAGCAACGACATTGAAGGAACGTGGTCCTCAACAATTGAAAGATATACAAACTTAAGAAATCCATTAAGAACTTCGAGGAATTCCCTAAATTGTCGTTATAAATTTCAAAAGAAAAGAAAACAAATAGAATATGAAGAAAGAACAGGTAAACTGTAGCAGTATTCATGAAAAGTTAAAGGAAATAGACATACAATATGGTTGTTTATCAGTTTGAAAATGTCAAGGATAGGATGCCAACTATTTTTAAAACTTTAAGGACTAGGCAATGATACAACTTAAAAGAAGGAAAATCCTGAGACTCAAGGCTCCAACCCCGCAAACTACTAGATCGACATGAATAGAATTAAAGCATCCATATCTCAGTTCTTACCAGATTCACTGAACGTGGAATCCGGAGCAAGTTAAAACCCAGAGCAGCCTTGTCTTTATAGGTTGCATTGTACCAGATGCTCACATTGAAGGTTTTGTGGTTAGAGTTTAAGAAATCATAGGCTGCAGCATATTTTGATAGTTTTTATTCCTCAAGAATGCCTTTATGGATAAAAGAAAAATATAATAACAAATACAGGAAAGTTCACCAGCTAGGATCTCATTAATCGTCCCCTCTGAATTTCCTTGACGATAACCTTTGTATAGTTCTTTATTTACCTCAGAAGAACTATTACGCCACAAATTTAAGCCTTCCACACATTTTATCTCTGCATTTAAACCAAAGAGAATAAGTGTAGGTTTCAGAATTTGACATGAAAATAATCTTCCATGGTAATAAAGTTAAGCTCGAGTGTGAACTTATGATATCCTATCATTTTTATGCTTCACAATCAGAATTTCCTGACATAGTAGTAATCAAATTTTGGTATAGGAATATGTAGTTAAGACCTTTTTCAGGGAACACAGATGAATTCCAACATCTCAAACTTGAAGTTCTTTTTCTCCCTATCATAAATTTTTTTTTTTCCAAAATTTCTAATGAGAGGATAAGCCCTATCTTTCTTTTTCTGATCGTGCCATGTGATAGATGGCAGACCAAGGTAAACAGTTGATACATCAGCCAATAAAAAGTTGCATCCAAAAATCACAAACCATGGCTATCAGAAACTGCCTTCAATGTTCTGGTCAGCAAGTGATTGACACATAAAAACAGGGAAGAATTTAATCGTACACATAAAACAACAAAAAAGATTTGATAATCAAAACATTCATCTTCCCGAAAGAATAACCTGATTGCAAGCTGTCCCTTCCTACAATTGAGTTTTTCTAAAACTGTTTTTATTCCCTCTTTCAAATAGAAGTGCAGAAACGATTATGATTCCCAAACTGGACGTTCCTTTTCTGCATGTTTGTAAAAATGCCCTTAATTCTTGAAGATTCCCATGTCCCATGTTTTAAAATAGGCTGTCTGTATGTCATCGTTGAGAAAATATTGATTTATACATTGTGTTTCCATCGAAGTTACACCACTTGCTTTTGGACTATGTATTCATACCTTTCTTGAATTCTAACGGTGAGAAGTGAATGGGAACAGAGAATGTGGAGTTTGGTGGGCACTGCCGTAGAACATAATAAAGAGGAATAGCTTTATAGAAAGCAGGATCCAGCAGATTATCTTGTCTCGGCTGGCTGTCTGAGCCCTGACCATTGTAGGCGCACATGGACGACAAAATTAATTTTCTAGAAGATATGAGTAAAATAACTGACGATTATCCATCTGAAAATATCTGGAAGAAAATTTCAAAAGGGAGGAACAACTAACCAGCAAACTGTTAGACAGAATATCCATAATACTGGAAGAACCTGAGGTCAGAGAAGTCGAGAATATATTCCCAGCCATGACTATTCAAAGGGAAAAAGATATATAATAAGCTGATATTGATCTTGTTGAACCAATTAAAATAAGTGAGGTGCATAAAAAATAATGAAGGCAGGATGCTCGAAGTATGCGTGCTAAAACACCTCATACTTAAATTTATATGCCTAGAGAGAGGAGAGAGATATACTTTCTCCAAGCGACTGATTACTTCCAGTCATGAGTATGGTTACAGGACAGGAACCTGTGCTCCTGCATGACTCGTTTGGCAAATCTGTGAAGGGTAGAACATCTGTTTTTGCGGCACGATACAGAGGAGCAGGAATTTGTAAGAGAGGAGGCCATTGAGGAGGGCTAGGAATTGGACAACTGGCAGCTTGTTTCAAGCTTGAAAATTGCACACCGCAGACCTCCTCACATGTTCCATCATTATTAGTGTCAACACATTGGCACCCACATTTGATACCAGCCTTGTTCAGCTCCTCGTCAACCAAAACTTGAAGAAGAGTAAACAGTATACATAGAACAAAAGGAAAGCAAATAAGACGGCAGTTTGTCTTGGCATTTCGTTTCTGTAAAAAGAAAACAATGATAAATGATATTAGAAAAATCCACACAAGCCAAAAACCACAGGAGCTCATTTATTGACCACATTGGCACGGATAACTGAGCTCTGCAATCAGAAGTAAGCATAACTTGCCAGTTAACCGAATCGGGAAGTTTCCGCCATCTCATTGTGTTTCTAACATTAACTTGAACAATGAGGAGAAATTCACCATGATAAAGAGAAAAGTGAATAAAAAAGAAAAGCTAATTAAATGGGTTACTGTAATCACATTTACAAAGAGAATTTGGCGTTAGATTAGCAAGTTTTTTTTTTTTTTGAAGCTCGCATGCCAGACTTGCATGTAAATTCAACTCAAGAAGCTCAATCAAACCAGACAAAGTTTTGTAACAGCCATGAAAATTGGTCCAAGGGACGTATTACGGAAGTTCATATTTGAGATATCTGAGATAATCATCCGACAATATTCAATCGGACGAGACCGTTCAATAACGGGGAAATTTATCTAAACTAAAGGAGAAACTGAGAAAGTTTACCCTTAATCAACAAGAAAAAATGAACCAGAAAAACCAAGCACCTCTCAAACTTAACGAGAAAAAGATGACGACAGAGATGCACAACACGAAAATTATATGAAATGAATCACAAAACCGACATTGCACTGACAACCAACAAGAATCACGATTACATACAAACATGAGCACGCATATACACATGTAAAGAACAGAGAAAAGGAGAGAGAGACCTGGTAGGTTAAGTTCTTTCTAAGCAAAGCATTGACCTGAGTCCTAAAAGATGCACGGCCCAGTGGCATCTCTCCCATGGAAACGCCAGCCAATGATCACTCTAATATGAACGTTAGTGTTTTCCCTTCCCGCCAATTTATCCAATCCTAAGCCTCTCTCCTATCTCTCCATCTCAACACATGCACACGTATGAAAGTAATCAAAGCAAGTTCAGACACAGCGCCAAATTTTCTCTTGTTTTTCATAAGAGATGAACAGCGCATGTCGGAGATGAACAGCGCATGTCGGATTTCACGAGAACTGTTCTTCGTCGTGCCCGAGAAAATAGATTCTAAATGACATCTCTGCCCCTGTACATCACCTTGATTTACCTGGGGACACTAATGAGTAATGAGCTCCGCTCACCAGTGCTCTGAAATGGCAGAAAGGGGAAAAGGTTTTGGACCCAGATAAAAATCGATTTCTCATGCCGAAACTACCCTTGGTTAAATGCCTATGATGCCCTTCACGTGTTATTTGTTTTGGCGTCCCAATATGCTCTACTTTTGTTTATCTTAATTTCATAAATCCCCTCTGTTAATAAAAGTCTCTCGATCCAATATTATTGTTAGATCCAATATTGATTTAGATTTGGGAAAGCATTTAATCAATTTCAATAATAGCTTTACCATATTTGTTTGGTTTGAGCATCTTGTCTATGTTAGTACTTTGTTCTCATGGGAGAGATGATATAAAATATTTTGAAAGAAGAGGATATGTACTAAAATATGTAAAATACTAATGTATTATGTATGGATAAAGATAAGATTAAAAAGATAAAACTTGAAATATCAAATATATACTTTAAAATGATTTATCATATAGATCACATCGTCTAATTATCCATGTATATATCTTTGTTATTTTTATTCTTTTCTTTGACGAATCACTCTTGAATTTTAAAATTTTGGTTACATCCCAGAATATTTCACTAAAAACAAAAGATATTACCAATTTCCTTAAAGAACGTAATGAGGTGCCTAAAAACTTGTATATTTTGATACAGAATGAACTTAATGAGTACTATATTTTGATAAAATGTTTTTTAATTGGTTACGTACAACTGTTTTAGCATATTATTGCACTCGAACGCTGGTTATATCGTAAAACCAGAAAGCAATAGCAAGTTGGTTTGTTTCTTCCTTTCTTTGGTTATAACGGGAAAAAAGAATATATTAATTGTTTAAATATGTATCTAAAAATATATATAGATTCATGTAACGGGAACATCTTTTTTAATGAACAAAAACAGTCAATTATACAATGTCTTCCGTTATGATCTTAAATTTGTCATAAGTTTATGCTTTCTGGTATTACAAGAATAGACATATAAATGAAGACATATGGTACAATGCTAAAGAAAACAACAACTTGATATTTAGATTACTTTCCTCAGCAATTTAATCTAAAAATTATACTAGACAATTTAACCTTTTTTTTCTCTCCCAACTCTACGATAACTCTTTTATAAAACCCTACCTCATCTTCAACTATTCTTATTGTCTCCTGTTGGTAAGATTTTGGATATTTTTTGCTTAGAAGTTTGAATCGACAATCTTCAGGTTCATTTTTTTCTTATTTAAAGATTTCAAATTTTGTTCAGTTTGTAGGGATATAATTGGAGACATAAGTCAAAATTAAATTACATTCTATGAAATACTGTTGCATACTAAACACTATAATAAGAATCCACCTAACTTTCCTATTAGAATTCTTATAAGTGTCCAACCACGTGAATATCTTTAC
>JANIPM010000007.1:46826087-46838768 GCA_027478405.1 Erythroxylum cassinoides
ATCATCAGTATGTGACGAAGAATAATGGAGAAGAGAAAGAAATATTGGGAAAAACACAAAAAAAACCTTGGGATCATTTGTACGGCGGGATGGATTTTTGTGGTTGTACATCCCGTTCGTCCTTAGTATTATATACTTTAAAAAATAAATAACAGAGAAGAGAAATAAGGATGAAAAAATATCATCATGCCCGTGACTAAGAATAGCGTAGAAGAGAAAGAAATATTAGCAAAAAAATGCAAAAGTAACCTTTGGATCATTTGTACGATGAGATGGATTTTTGTGTTTGTCCATCTCGTTCGTTTTTAGTATTATATGATTAAAATAAATAAATCACAGAGAAGAGAAATAAGGATGAAAAAATATCATCACGCCTGTGAGTAAGAATAGCGGAGAAGAGAAAGAAATATTCCCAAAAAATGCAAAAAAAAAAAAGTTTGAATCATTTGGATGGTTGGATGGACATTTGGATGGCGGGATGGATTTTTGTATTCGTTCATCCCGTTCGTCTTTAATATTATATACTTAAAAGATAAATCACAAAGAAGAGAAATAAAGACGAAAAAAATATCATCACGCTTGTGATTAAGAATAGTGGAGAAGAGGAAGAAGTATCAGCAAGAAAAAACGAAAAATAATAATAACCTTTGGGTCATTTGGACGACGGGATGGATTTTCGTAGTCATCCATCCCGTTTGTCCTTAGTCTTATATACTTAACGATCTGTAGCCTCTATACATCTCGTCATCCCTTTCTCATCCTTATTTTCAGGCCAAAGGGTCTCAGCATTGCCCAAGTTCTTAGCCATATCCGTGCATCTAAAACTGTGGGATCTGCTTGCTTTGACCACAGTGCCACCTCACCTACAAGACCAACCAAGTCTCCTCTATAGTCAGGTCATACGTGATATCATAATCATATATAGTTTGCCACATTTTGAAAGGTTAACACCATGATCCACCGTTGTCAGTGTCAACACTTATTGGTGGCTCATCATACTTACTGTCATTACCAATAAAATCACCATGCCTTCAATCCAGATAATAGAATTCAGATGATGAAATAATAGTTCGATGACCAAAATAGACAATAAGTTTAGTATAATTTGGGCCGTTGTTACATTGTTTATATGATGGTATGCTTGGAAGCAAGAACTGCAGGGTCTACCTTAGATATTTTTCATCCAACAATACATCATCATCATCATCATACCTCGAAGTCCCAGTAAATTACTGTGCAATTGAGAGATATGATATAAGGCAAGGTAAAGTTCAAAAACATCTCATGGAGTTGACTAATGGTTCCATTGTTAGATAGGAATGCCTAAATGGTAAGATCGCTCTTTCAACACCCTAGTATGTGTTAGTGAATATATAAAATTAATTAAGTTAACCTCACATAATAACTTAAGCTATTATAATAAAACAGTCACTTAATATGACATCAAAGCTCATGTATGGGCCTGAGACTCAGCTTCACATCGCAGGTTCGATTCTCAGTGCAACGAATTAGGTTACAAAGCAGAAGCGTGGAAGATTTAAATAATCTAGTTCGGCCCTACCTTCAACTCGAGTTTTGGATAACATAGTGGTATCAGAGCCTTTGTAATTAAGTGGTCGTAAATTCAAATCCTACCACCCATCTATTATTTAACACAAGGTACAGTGAATCTGTGTAAATATATAAAACCAATTAAGTTAACCTCACATAACAGCATAAGTTATTGTAGTAAAACAGTTAATAGTATGTTCTTATCGACACCTCCATGATAAAATGGCTAAGGAAATAAGGTGCCTATATCATCAATCACATTTTTAAGTACTTGATAGGTTTTCGTGGCCAGTTTTTGGATTAGATGCAACCCGATCAAACCAATCGGTCCTAGCCAACTACTAGAACATGTTTGTACAAGCCACAATTTCTAGATATGCTGCAGCCTATGATCCTTTCGTTCAAAGAATTTGATGCTCGTGCTATTCAAATACCCCTAAGACCATAAGGATGATCCAACATTTATTATAAACATTTGAAGAGCATGTTAATGAGTTCTATGCCACAAAATTAGGCACTACTTTTTCCATTCCTATATAAGAGGTTAGCAATGTTTTAAAAATTTGACCGGAAATTAAACCAATAAGATAAGATATTTAAGATTTAAAAGGTTCAACTAGTATTAGACTGTTATAAAATCGATTAAAGATTAAGTAAAGTTAAAATTGTAAAATATGATTAAAAGATATTGTAAAGAATTTGAAGTTAAAAAGATTATTAAATTAAACTTTATAAGAATTTATTAATTTGCAAAAATTAATCGATTAGTTAATATATTGATCAATTAAAAAAAAAGAGTTAATAAAATATATTAAATCAAAAGTTCAAGATTTTTATGATTGAACCGACTAAATCGGTTCAGTTTTTTAATTATTAATTTTACTCATTGAAAAATATGTTTATTATTAATTTATTTTAATAAACATAAGTCAAAATAATAATTTTATAACATATATTAATTTATACAATAGTATAATGCACTATTTTAAACAATTTAAAGGCAAAAATATATTTAACCCCTTGTATTTTATCCCTTCATATATTATGCCCCCCTTTATTTTAAAAATAGACTTATTACCTCCTTTGACTGTTTGACTACCAAACAAAGGAGTTTAGAATTCAAAAAGATTTTTTTACTCCTGTATTATGATGACATCACCACAATTATACATGTTGCATTTTTGGACAAAAATACTCTTTTAGTCTTCTGTTTAACAAAAATTTTGTAGTTAAAAATAAATAATTTAAATTATTTTTAATGATTCAATAAATTATTAACTTTTAATTAATTTCGTATGATTTTTCTTATAAGAATAAAATTAAAAAACAAAATAAACTTATTTTATAATATAAATTATTGAATAGAGAGTTTCACTTAATATGAAACATAAATAAAAAAAGAAAAATGTTAAATGAATGTAAGAGAAATATTTAATTTTTTGTAAACTATTTATTTGTTGTTCCCAATATTTAATTTCAAATTATATCCGAATTAGGAATAAAAATTTAAAATTATTTAAAATTTATTCTAGAGTTATAAATTCTTATCTTATTCGTACAAACAAGCAAGTCAAAATTAAAGAATGCAACGTCTTTATTCACAGTTACTGCACTTGTCCAATTTAATTCCTTAGTTTTCGTAGGACACAAGAGAGAGTCGGAATCTAGATTCCAGATACAGTAACAAATACAACATCCAAGGAAAGCGAAAAACAACAACAAAAATAAATATATAGAGATAAACGCCATTGATTTTGAATCTGAAACATCAAAACCTGTTTCTATTTTTCCAATATTCAAAGTGGAACTTACTCAGCCAAAGGTTCAAAGTGATCCTTCATTTTAATTCGATACAACCCCTTCTCCTAAACCTCTCGTTTTTTATTTTTTCATCAAAAAATTATGAAAAAAAAAAGCCACCTTCAAAATGTTTTTTAAAATTTTTATTTCATAAATAAATTTGTTAATTTTCCATAAATTAATAGTCATGAAGTACAATTGTAAAGACAATAATATTTTTTATAAATTTTTTTTTTATTTATTAGTGGTCAAAATATAGTTTATGCTTTAAAAATTTTATTTTTGAAATAGAGGGAATAATGAAATAAAGAAAAAAATATAGAGATATGTATTTTAGTCAATAAAAGAATAAAAGGATATTTTTTTCCAAAAAATGCAACATATATATATAGTTGCGGTAATGTTATGATAATATAAGGATAAAAAAATCTTTTTAAATTTAAGCTCCGAAGATTGTGATCGAAGGAGATAATAAGTCTATTTTTAAAATAAAGAGAGCATAATATACGAAGGGAGATAAATATATTTTAGCCATTTTTCATTCAATCATTGATTTAGACAATTCATGGTAGCCTAATTGAGTTGAATATGAGCCTCTAATGGGCATACACACGTTGAAACTTTTCACTGTAAAATTCTTTTATTCAATCATTGTTTAGAAAACTAATGGTAGTGTAATTAAGTTGAACATGAGCCTTAAAAGGATACAAACAGAGTTATTTATACTTTTCAACCATACATGTGAACATTGTAAACTGTAGCAAACCGAACTAAATAACACCTCTCCCCTTTCAATTGTTTGCGATTATAATTTCTTAATAAATTTTACAAAGCATAAATTTAAATCTACATGTCTACTCATTTACAGACTATAATACTGAAAATAACTTTGTAACATCAACCAAAAAAATCGTCTCGTAGTTCAAAGTTTGAAAACTTTTCGCTATGGCAAAAGGGAAGTCACCTCTTATTTAAAATATATACCCTGAATACCATAATTGAAATTGCAAACACCCATAGGCTGGGTGGCCCATGATCCAATAGGTCGGATACTGTTACTGTACAAAAATTAAAGCATTTATGCAAGGATTTACCCATACTTTTTTTTTTTTTGTGGTATAGGTTGACCAAGTTGTTCAGGAGTAACTAAAGGAATAGTGTGATTTAGTTCTTTTGGTGCAGAAGAAGTGAGTTCACTTTTAGGATATGTTCTATTTGTTTATTTTGTTGTTTTATTAATCGTATTGTTTGATGATGTATTTGTATTACGTCAGTTAATTGGGTTTCTAATACTTTATTTTGCTCTTTTATTTCTTTTATACTCATAATGTATTTTTTAGATAATTAGTTAATTCTGTAATTTGATTTTTAAGATCATCTATTTTTATTGATGTATCTATTGCCGAAGGGTTTGTTATGACTGGATCGGTGATTCTAATATTTGATTTTTCTTTTCGGATGGTTTCAGGTTCAAAAAATTTGATGGGTCATTTTATTTTTAATGAGTGAGATCTGAGTAAAGTGGTGGTAGAACAAGATGCTATATCAGAAAATGAATGTCTTCTGGATAGTTGAATCGGATATTGAATTGTTGATATTGGTCTCAGTTTTGTTCTAAAGTTGGTTCCTATTTTGGCGACATCATGAAATAATTGATTAAGATATATTCGATCTGTATCTTTAAATTCGATACTATGATGAGAATTAGATAGAGCATAACTAATTTGGTAAGTGATTGAAAATGGATATTGTCCTTGAATCATAAGATCATCTCTATAAAATTTGTAAGCAATTGTTATGGTGTCATCTAAATTGAGTAATCTTAATGGAATTCCTAATCTTAATCTATATTAAATTTAATTTTTCTGTATGCTAAATTGCCATTCATCATTTCAATTATTTGATCATTTAAATTTTTTTATTCTTTCGTCTATTATTGCCATTCTTATGGGTGAGTCTATTCCTTCTTGAAAAGTGGATTTTAAAAGAATATGGATGGTATATAAATGAATATATCCTATCTTATTACATTTTTCTTCAGCTATTTTTTGTAATTGTTTAGTAATTTGAGCTTGATCTATTAGACTAATTCTAATATGGCCATTACATTGATCCATTCTGATTGGTGTCTCATAAATCATTTTTCCAAAACAATTTTTTCAATTGAAAAACTATCTTAATAATGAAGATTGAATATCTTGCCCTGGTTTTAAATTTAATTGTGTTTTAACTATTTGTTTTTTGCTTATCCTGTGTTAATAGAGTGTTAATATGAAATGTTCCTTGGGATTCTTCTAAATCTAAATTATCCACATCTAATATTACTGAATCTTTTTCTCTATTTCTGTCTAAAGCCATTAAGAGTGAGAGGTAACTTGATGTAATCGTAATGTACGGGTTAAATAAAGTAGTTCATTTGAATAAAATTGATAGGTACTTCGAATTATGTTTAATTCTAGTTGAATGTCTTCAAGTTCAGCATTATCGATGTCTATTATTTTGATTTGTATTAATAACCTGAATAAGTCTATTTGCAGAGTCTATTGTCTGTTGTTGATAGCTATTTACTAATTGTTGGGTGTCTCTAATATATTGTTCTACTTGCTGACAAATAGAACAACTAGTAGTCATTAGTATAAGATTCATAATCAGTGCCATGTATTTGATACTGATGTGTAAACCATTCGAGAAATTGATCTCGAAGGATTAAACACTGAATATATACATATTGTATAAGATTATAACTAAATCCAACTTGATAAATAGCTTGGAAAATTAAATTGAACATAACTAGATCTAAAACAAAAGAACATATTTCAATAAATTTTAATAAAACTTGCATAAATAAGCAGAAGAATAAAAAAGAAAAATAAAAATGGATGCATGTTGATGATTTAATCAATATAAAATTGTATAGCTTCCAAATATGTTTTTAAATCTCGATTGGTAGATTGGATAACATATCTTGATACAACAATTAATTGATTAGTTTCTAATTCCAATTGATAATTATGGTTTCGCTTGGCTAATTCATTAAGACGAGTAAGTTCAATTACTTGATTTTGATATTTGTCTTTAATTTCCTGACAAGTACGTATTAATTTTTTAAGCATTCTTTTATTGTCAAAATACATGGGTAAAAGGTACAACTTAGTACAATTGAGATCTTAGGAAATCAAACATTTCTTTAAATCTAAATAATAGGCTCTAGTCTGTCTTAATATTTGCTTATATTCTTGAATGAGTTCAATTAATCTTGCAGTGTCTTGCATTATGTTGTATCTGTTGGGATGATTGCTTTGATGGGCGGACTTGTTTCGGACGTGATATCTTATATTCGGTTCATCTAGCCAATCTTCTCGGTCATGAGTTTCCTGTATCAACTTCTTCAAGGTGCGTTTCTTTCAAAATAACTAGATTCCATTATTGGATCTGAATGTATAACATTTCATTCAAGATTATGATAATCAAGATTTGGATCAAAAAGCTTTTCTAAGAGATGTTGGAATAAAATGGATGGAAAATTATAGCTTACGCAATTATTGAGGAAATCAAATAATTCATAATTAGGCAATGCAATGATACATGCAGTGAGAAAGAAAGCTATTAATTTGATAGAGGTAGTGTAAATATATATAAAAAATATGAGTATAATCATATAAATTAAATGATTGAAAGACATTTTAACTAATTGAATCGAGATTGTGATGAAACAAAAACACTTTTAAGTTCATACCTTCTTCTACGCTTGCTTTGACGCCAAACCTAGGCTTTGATGCAATGAGAGAAGAGTGGTAAGAACAAAGAGGCGAGTTTATTTCATAGGGAGCTCTAAAGCCTTTGGTACATTATATAGAAGGAAAAAGAAAAAAGTGAAAGACTGACAAAACTAAGAAGTGACATAAAGAAAAATATTTGTCCTATAAAGCTAAAAAGAAAAAATGACAATCAAGAGTAAATACTGTACATATAATTTACATTTGTCGGTTGCTGTTGACATTATTTACATTTCGTCGTTTTGTGTCGACGATCTTTTACATTTTGTCTTCTTCAATTATTTCCTCATCAAAGCCATTATCTTCTGCTTTGGTAGTGGAAGGACAATATTGACATGTGTGTTCTGCATATCCTTGGAGTTGTTTACAGATGGCATATTTCCATTGTGCGGAGAGAGGCTAAAAAATACCATCCATTCGTCCAAATGGTTGAGAGAATTGTTGAATGATCTGAACTACATCTGCTGTAATTGGGTTCTTATATGATGATATCATGAGCATATTGATGCCTTTATAATTGATTTTGATCATTGATTCATTGGTGCTTCGGTTGCATTGATTAAAGACTCCTTCCAAGTAATGAAGGATGAATTGATTAATTGTTTCCCATTGGAATTCATGCTGAGGTGGTGCATCTATGGGGGGGATAAATGTCGTTGCTGATTCCAATTTGTAAAAATGCAATTCTGGCTACTTTGATTTCTGCATCGGTAACTGATTCACTACTAATTGTCTCCTAAAAGGTAGGATAACTGCTGTAAATTTTAATATATATTTCTCTTTCTTTGGCAAAATGATCTTTATAATTGCAAACTGCTTGGGTAAATCCAATAGGAAAATAGGATAAGATAGTGAAATCAGTGAGATAAATGGTGTCAATGAGTCCACTTTGAAAGAATAAATAAGTAGATAATGGGTTAGCTCCAGGGAAGATAATGGCTTTTGGGCCAAAACATCCTCGATTCTGTGGGTAATATTGGAAGATTTTCATTTTTTCAGTCCAATGGTTTAGTGCTTGGAAACATTCACAAAACATTTCTGATGTTAACTTTTTGGATTCTTTATGGAGGGTTTTTGAAGGAAGTGAATTGATTCGATCGAGATCAATGGATTTACCTAGTTGTTTCATTTGTGGTTTTGGAGAGCTGGATATAAGAACCTGATTATATTTGGGTTTGTGTGGTGGATTTCTAAAATCACTGAGTGCTTTTTCTGCTTCAGTTCTAGTGGGAAAATTTGTGTGTAGAATACCTTTTTTACCGGTAATATGTATTGCTGCTTTGTATCATTCTTCGCAGATACCAGACTTGGGTCCATTAAAAATGACATAAAATTTGGATTCGGAAAAATCTATTTTCTTTTGTGGTATAGGTTGACCAAGTTGTTAAGGATTAACTAAAAGAATAGTGTGATTTAGTTCTTTTGGTGCAAAAGAAGTGGGTTCATCTTGGGTTCACATCCATATTGTTGTGGTACTTCTGCATATTTTGCACAACAACTCTGAATATCCTTATGTCTTATTATTCTTTCCAATTTTGATTCAAGACATTATTCAGCTAATATTTCTTGAGCAATTAAAATAGCTCCACCTAAATTAAAAACAATAACTTTAGCTTCTGTTTTTTCACTAAATGTAGCTTCAACTTTTTGATTCATATGAAAAGGTAATTTTTGAATAAATATTTGAATATAAGTTTCTTGTTCGATTCTAGTTAATTTATAATAATAGTTCTTGAATTCACAAATAAATTGATCTAAATGGCAGATATCACATATTCTTATATTATTTAAGTGCCATAAGCTTTTAATCTTTCGTTTCAAGAACTTTCATTTCTAAAAGATAGAACATCCTTTCCCAAAAATTCTTTATAAATTTGTCCAGCCATAAATTTAAAAGTTTGCATATTAGTCGAGGTTTCTTGATATGCATGAGTATTTTTTAATGCATCTTCGTTATCAATTAAAAATGTTTGTGCTATACCTGAGGTTTTATAAGTAATGAAATTCCATATTAATTCCTTGTTTTCTAATTCTGTAAAGGGTTTTTCTATTTGGATTAGAAGTTGTAGCTTACTTATCCATTCATTTAGTAATTGTTTGGGATGTACTACACAATCTAAATTTAGAACTCCATCAAGACCTAGTTTTACATATTGAGGTGTATATTCCATAGGATATCTACGTATCTTCGTCCCTTTTTGATAATATCCATGTTGATGAATTGTATCATTTGTTTTCCAATGAGAAGCATCGTAATCTTGATATTCTTGTTTACGTTTGTCTCCGCTTACATGTTCTCTTTTTACTTGTTGTCTTCCTTCTGGTAATGGTAATTCTTTATATCTACTACTTTCTGGTTGATCTTCTACATAAATTTCTTCATCAGATTTATATCTGTAAATAATTTCATATTTATCAGTTATTTGATGTACTTCTTCTGTTGGTTTTAAAGTTAATTTTTGTACTAACTATGTAATTTCATCAAGTTGAGATCGTATATTTCTTTCAACTCTTTCTAAAGATTCGTTATTTTCAGGTGCTGTATAATCTACTACATTGGATTCTTCCTTTATATTTTCCATGGTTTTATTTATAGGTTTTTCTTAGGTGTTATGGTGTCATTTAAATTAGGTGATCTTAATGGAATTCCTAATCTTAATCGTGTATTAAATTTAATTTTCCGTATGCTAAATTGTCATTCATCATTCCAATTATTTGATCATTTAAATTTTCATTCTTTCGTCTATTATTGCCTAGGACCTGTGTAACATCCCACCCCCGATGGGAAGGGTAAAATAGTTATTTGGAAAGGGACCAAGAGGGATTGAGATTTATTGAAATATTCATGCATATCCTTATATGTGAATAGTAAAAATCTGCACATGAAAAAAACTGTGCATGCATTCGTGACAATTCCCAACAGAGGTGCCTAACTGTGATTTTTGTTGTGAAAAATATGATTCGTTGCTTGAAAACCAAATTTGGAGTGATTTTTCTGTGTTTTATATTTTAAGGGAATTTTAGGAATTTTTTTTAGAATTTTTCTGGAATTTTTGAAAAAATTCCCGGACCGGAAAAATCGTCAAGTGACGAATCAGTTGGTTTTCGGTATCGAAAATTTCTGTCCAATGGCACTACAATATTGGGAACATTATTTTGGACTTGGAATTAGGGCCAGTGGAATTGAACGGGTCAAATATTCATGTCATTAGGGTTTAATCTTATTAAATGTTATTTTTGTCTTTTTCCTAATTTGTCTTTTTCTTAAACATGCCAAGTGTCCTAAACCATTAATGTTGGCTTTCATTTTCGGCAACTCACTTTAAATAGGAAGAATGAAAAGAGGATTTTCATTTGCTTTGTTCCTTCATCCGAAGCTTCATCCTTTCTTCTTCTCCATTTGATTTTCTTCAAGTTTCCTAGTTACAATTGCTTAGCTCCTCCTCCTCCTTCCACTTTGTTCTCTCTTCTATTAACTCACCTAAAAAGGGCCTAGGATAAACTTTCTCTCTTGGCATGATGATGAGAAGTGAGAACGTATAGTAGTTGGAGAAGTGAAGATTTGAAGCTTAATTGGTAAGCATTTAATTGTACTCTTTACATAGTAGTGGTTAGATGCATGGAGTGGAAGTTAATGTACATTAATTATGATTGATGAGGCATGAATTTCATGAAACCTAGGGTTTGATTTGTTGGGTGTGAGTGTATGTTTGTGTGAGGATATGTGTTGTATGACATTTAAAATAGTTTAAAGTGAATTGTATGACTAATGTTGAATGGAAATTAAAGGAATCAAGTTGAGTTTGGTGCTGCCAACTTGTGGCTATTTGTCCAAGTGAAAGTATTGATGATATATTGGCTGATTTCTTGTCTAATTGGTATGCTTATTGAAGTAGAATTGGCATTTGAATGATAGGAATTGGATGGAGTATCAAAGCTGGAAAATGCACCTTGAACCTGTTCTAATGTTTTTGCCATAACTAGTTGTGTGGTCAAGCAATTGAGGTGAGGTTTGTCCTAAATTAAAATTGAGACATTTGGCTACATTTTATGTGAAGGAAGTTCTGCCCAATTTTGATTAGAAGAGTGTTGAATCTTGCTTTGAAAGTGAATGATATGAGCTGTGTGAACAGTACCCGAGTTTGATGACCTGCAACTTTGGTGCATTTTTTTGGATTGATTTAGGGTAAATTGGTGAAATTGGTCTTAATGAAAGTTGAAGCCTATCTTTCTATCTTTCCATTGCCACTGATTATGCAATTTCTCGATATGTATATTGTGAGTTATGACCTGTTGAATGTTGGCTGTTTATGTGCATTATGTTGGAACCTAGCTCTAAATGTAGGTTTTGTGAGTTTTGTGCTTGGAAGCTAAATTATAGATTTTTGGTGATTCGAATTGGCTCAAGTGACCTTCTGGAAAGTTGTAGAGGAAGAAATTAGCTTTAAAATGAGATATAGCATGCTAATTTTAGATGTCAGAAGTGGGGGTTATGAATTTTCAAAGATTGGACTTAAATCAGGTAATTTGCTAGTTATCAGGGCAGTCACCTTCATGGAAGAAATTGACCTAATTAGAAATAGAATTGGCTTTTAAGCCCTTCATGAAAATTGAAGTATGTTGTCTGATATTTCCAGTGATATAAGGTAGAGAATTTTTCGACATTTGGGCAAGGAGTTATGGTTTTTAGAAAATGGTAGTACTGTTCAGGTCAAATGTAGGGGCAGAATCACTAATTGAATTTTTTGACCCATTTAGCAATTGAATTTGGTTCCATGCTGTTCATGAAAGTTGTAGGACATGTTCTGATCTTTCTTTGGCATAAAGCTTGTAATTTTTAGCAAAGGGAATGGGAAGTTATGGATTTTGCAAAATGCTGCACTGTTTTGGGAGATATTGTGAAGGCAGTAACTTTGAGTGTATTTTTGACACCCTTAGCGGTGAAATTGGTTTTTGTGGCCTTCATGAAACTTGTAGAGTTTTTCATGATCTTTCCAACGAGATATGATTTGTAATTTTCTGATTTGTGTGTAAAGAGTTATGCATGGTTGAATGTCGGACAGAAAAAGGGAAGGAAGCACTTTATCTTTTGAATATTTTGTTTTATATATGTTTATGCCTTCTTTGACTCATATCTGTTCCATCTGACATCCGATTGACCTGATTCTCGAGGCATCGGATTCGTGGAATATTTAATTTCATGTTATGAGAAATTGGAAATTTTTTTGGAGGTGAAATTGACGTGGGTCCGGGTAATTGGTTTCTGGTCATTGTTTTATTAATCTTTGGACCTATAGAGGTCCGAATTGAGTAATTCCGGTGCCATTAGATTTCTCATTTTTTTAGATTGTGATGGAAAATTTTAGATTAATGCCGGGAATGTCACGAACATGCATTGTACACATTTTAAATCGCTACATGTGCATTCGTAAATATTTCTGATTTGGACAATTGGTAATGTTTATATACTATAACTGTTATAGAGGCACATTTGGAGCGTCGATCCACCGACGTTACTGAGACTTCCAGGTATTAGCTCGGAAGTACAGGTGAG
>JANIPM010000007.1:47286128-47298634 GCA_027478405.1 Erythroxylum cassinoides
GGTCGGGTCGAACCGCCCCCAGATCGGGCTAGTCACCCTCACGACCCGGTCGCGAGGCGACCAGCTCGCGATGGCGAGGTGCGACCGTCGCGAGATGTAACAAAAATCGAGATCTGACGATCGCGATACGTCGCGACCGCGAGACGAACGCAAGCGGGAAAAAATTTCAAACTCTTTTTTTTCATAAATATATATTATATATATATTTAAAACCAAAATTTTCTAAAATTCATAACTCTTGATCCCGAATTCCAAATTTGACAAATTTGGTATCAAAAGAAAGATAAAAGGAAGTCCTACAATTTCCATGAAGAACTCAAAAATCAATTCCATCTCTAAAGAGGGTAAAAAAT
Organism: Erythroxylum cassinoides; assembly: GCA_027478405.1. Lineage (NCBI taxonomy): Eukaryota > Viridiplantae > Streptophyta > Magnoliopsida > Malpighiales > Erythroxylaceae > Erythroxylum > Erythroxylum cassinoides. Next base: position 47,286,482 of record JANIPM010000007.1, read on the forward strand.
CCACTCAAACTTTATGTCCCAAGAATGTCTCCCTAAACAATAACTCAACTTTGAAAATTTCTATCTTTCAGCTACAAGGTCAAAAAATGTCATATTTTGTATCAATGCAAAGATCATAAAGCAACCTACATATTTCATGCAGGACAGAAAAATCAGTTTGGCCTCTAAGGAAGTCAAATTTCCAATTAAAAGTTCTGTCCACTATTAATCATTCTAAACAGTAACAGAAACTTCTAAAAATCATAACTTCCTATTCCATGGTCCACAAATTCCATACTTTACATCAATGAAAAGATCAAAACAAATCTAAAACTTTCATGGAGCACTTAAAGGCAAGTTCAACCTCTAACTAGGTCAATTTTCCAATCAAAAGTTCTGCCAGAAATTTTCATCCTAAAACAACATCCAAACATCCAAATTTCATATCTTTTAATTTCCACAACCAAAAATAACATATTTTACATCATTGTAAAGATCAAATCCTAAAATACAATCTTCCAGAAGACTTTTTGGTAAAATTATAACTCTAAGAGGGTCAAAAACTCAGTTATAGTGTCTGCCCATAATGAAAATTTTGACAGCATCTCCCCTAAATTTACACTAGCCAAATTCTTCAAACACACAACCAAATTTCCACCACATGCACAAAACTTCAACCTCCACATTCTTCAATCTCCAAATCACAAACCAAATCATAGAAACCCAGAAATTGACTCAGAAAAGCAGCAAACACAATACACAATACCTAACTTTTTATCAAACATATGCAAAACACAAGGACGCTCAATGACCTTCATTTGATCAAATGTTCATAAATTCATTTATACTTTTTATTCATTACAAAGAATCATGTCATATTTTCTCATTTAATTTTCATTTTATAATTTCTAATTTTCAAGGAAAGTTCGGGGGCCAACATATAAGGTTTCATAAGTTTGATGCAATTAATAATCAAAAGGATACATATATCTTTGTATATGTAACTTTATGATTCTCGTTATGTAATATCCTGGTTCGATAATTGTAATATGTAATGTGTTGTACATGCAATTTATATAATATGCTCTATTTATTGTATATTAGATTATTTTAAAGATTTAAATAATTTTTGAGGTTATAATGGAGATCACAGATAGATCAGATATGAGTTTAGACTCGACCGAAAATTTCTCGAAAAATTTTCAAAAAAGTTCGAAAATCTATGGAATGAGTCCGAATGAGCTTTAAAAGCCTAAAAATGTGCTTTAAAGATTTAGGTTACACTTTTGAATGAAATCTAGAAGATTTCAGTGAATAATATTTTCGGATGAATAATGAATCTGGGTGAATAGTATTTTCACTTGAATAGTGATTTTGGGGACCTAACCTCGAAAATTTGAAAAATACTCGTAATAAGTATTAGAGTCTAATGATACTGAAATGAATAAAAAATAAGCCTAATCGGATGAATTTTGAGAGTTCCGAAAGTTTAGTGTTAAAATGCCTTTTTTGGAGAATAATGGGTATCGAGGATTTTCAAACTATTTGAATTTTTTTAAAAGCATCCAATCAATAAGTATCGACTGATTTTATGGTCAACTTGATGATAAGATGGTTGTGGAATATTTTTAATCCTTTTTGCTTAGTTAGCGAATTAAATGTATTAAAGGGCAATTTCGTCTTTTTATATGCATCAAAGGACAATTTGTTTTTTTGTATTCATTAAAGACCAGTTTGGTATTTTTGTATGCATTGAAGGATAATTTGGTCTTTTTGTATTCATTAAAGGGAAATCAGGTATTTTCACAAGAAGTTAGTAGATTAATGAGTCATTAATAGAGAACCAATTAAATGGTGACAAATGGTAGGTATAAAAGTGTAAATAAGAGACATTTTTGTAAAATTGTAATTATAAAATGTTATTAAGGATAAAGATGTAATTATAATGGAAATGGGGGCAAATTTGTAATTAAACAAAGTCTTCATCTTCTTTAAACGTTAGTGACTGGCCATTGATGAGAGAAATGTAGAGAAAGAAGGAGAAGAGAAGGAAGGGTGACTCACAACCAAGAAGAAGGAGAAGAAGGAAGCTACCATTTTGATGGGTTTTGGAGAATGATTTGAAGATAGCTTCATCAAGACTAAATGTTCTTCAATTTTACAAAAGATTGAAAGAAAGTGGTACGTTTTCCTAACCTAAATTTCTATTTTTGTGGGTTTTGCATGGAATGGATTTGTGTAAGATCATTGATGATTTTAACTTTGACTTTCCATGGAGTAGATAATTAGTTTGGAAGAATTTATGGGTTGAAAACAAGATAATCAATCATGAAATTAAGCTTGAGAGAATCTTCCATGCCTAGGGTGTTTAGTGTGGTATGATCCAAAAGTCAATTTTGGTTGAATATGATAAGAGAGATAGCCATGTTTAGTTAAATTCTCTTATTGGTTCTCGGTTCACTTAAACCAGTCCCAATATTTTAACCATAACTTAGGTTACAAATCTCCAAATTTGGTGATTTCAATTGAATCTGAAACGTAAGACATAATACTAAAAATCTTTAGGAGAGATCTATTGAAAATTGAGATTGATTATGGTAACTTGATACTGTCCCTATGTTAAAGTAGCTTGTAATATTTGATACATGTTTCATGATTTACAAGTTGAAATGACATGATTTTTAATTCTATGGAAGCTAGAGACATAAGGAAATAAATGTCTAGAAGACTTCAAATCCTAATTTGAACATTTTGATATGTGAAATTAAGGAACAAGGGGAGGTATGGATTTTAGACATTGTTCATAACTGTGACTCATTATGCATGATTGTGATATTATGAATTAAATTAGGTGAGATTATATTTTGAAAAAATTAGTAAGTTGGAATAAGAAAAGTATGGTATTTAAGTGACTTTTGAAGTTATATTTAGAAATAGAGATCAATAGGTTAGCTTATGGAAGTAAGTAGAAATACAGTTAACATAAGTGTTATGCGATTAAATACCAATCTCAAATTAATGTCTTATTTCCAAATTTGGAAATAAATATCTAGCGAAATGTGCTTTGTGTAGGTAAAGAAGAGGCATAGAACACGTGAGTGTGCTTGGGGATAAGTTTGCGAAACTATAAGGGTATTTTAATTGCTTTATATGACTAAATTATTTGTAAAAGAATTGATGACATGTGTGTTTTCTTTAAATTGATTTTACGCAAATGGTTTTCATTTGATTATGAAATGAATATTTAGGCTAAGTTTTATGTGACTGATATTTTAGAAGTGAATATTGCTAACAAAAGATTATGCTTGAGCAATATATGAGTTTTAACTTGAAAGTTAAATTTTATATGATTGAAAATTACATTGAAATTATGCATTAAATTGAATAATTATGAATCCTCCCATAATTGATTTTGAAAATAAGTTGATTTGAAAAGGTATGAGTTGCTTTTGCCTTTGGTACACTGTTAGGCTTTATACATGTTATTATACTAACTTTCCCTACAGATATCGGCTTAAGGTGTTCTTTATATGGTTCCAAAGAGGACTTCAAGATCTAAAACTTTCATGCAGACCTCAAAGAGAGATTCTATATCCTACAGGGTCTAAAATGGAATAGAAGATATGTACAAAGTAGACTAATGAAAAAGACAGAAGATGTGGAAAAAGATAGAAGAAGTGGAAAAATTCCTATAAGTTTCCCTACAGATATCGGATTAAGGTTTTCTTTATTTGGTTCGAAAGAGCATTTCAAGATCTACAACTTTTATGAAATCTTCAAAGACATATTCTATCTTTTGAAGGGTATAAAATGGAACAGAAGATAGGTATAAAGGAAACTAATGAAAAAGACGGAAGAAGTGACAAAAGATAGAAGAAATGGAAAATTGCTATAACTTTCACTATAGATATCAGATTAAGGTGTTCTTTAAATGGTTTGAAAGAGAACTTCAAGATATACAACTTTCATGAATACTATTAAGGCATATTCTATCTTTTGAAGGGTCTAAAATGGAAAAGAAGATAGGTACAAAGCAGACTAATGGAAAAGACAGAAGAAGTGGAAAAAGACAGAGGAAGTGGCAAAATTGTTATAACTTTCCCTAAGATATCGGATTAAGGTGTTCTTTATATGGTTAAAAAGAGGACTTCAAGATATAAAACGTTCATGCATACCTAAAAGACAGATTCTACCTTTGGAAGGGTCTAAAATGGAACAGAATATAGGTACAAAACAGACTAATGAAAAAGATAGAAGAAGTGGAAAAAGATAAAAGAAGTGGGAAAATTGCTAACTTTCCCTACAGATAATGGATTAAGGTGTTATTTATATGGTTCGAAAGAGGACTTCAACATATACAATTTTCATGAAGACCTAAAAAACAGATTCTATCTCCAGGAGAAATAACAGAAGAAGCAAAACATAAAAGAAGATGACGTCATCACAGAAGAAACAAAAGGCAGAAGAAGTAAATCACAGAAGAAGCAAAACACAGAAGAAGATGATGCCACCACAGAACAAACACAGAAGAAGATGACGTCATCACAGAAGAAGCAAAAAGGCAGAAGAAGCAAAACACAGAAAAAGCAAAACATAGAAGGAGCAAAACATAGAAGATACAAAACATATAAGAAGCGAAAAGACAGAAGATACATCTTCCTTTACAAGGACCATAACGTTTAGCCTAGAAGTCCAAAAATTCCATACTATATATCGTTGGAAAGATAAAAGAAAAATTTACAGCTTCTTAGAAGATAACATTCTCTAATTTAGCCTATAACAATTCAAAAGTTTCCTCGAATTCAGAATACGAACTTTACATTCATCCACCAATGCACTGCACCCAGTTCTCAACTTCATGACAAATTTTGAGATTCTTAAATACAGAATTTAAATTTGATGTTTTCATAAGAAATGTATTCCTATGTTTCTAATTTAATCCAAATTAAGAATCATCTCATTTGGATAAGTATTGTGGCTAAAAGACTGAAGCATACGTCGTGAATATTTTCTAGATCAACCACCCATTTTGTTTCACAATCTTTCCTTAACACAATTCATACCAAGATGACCTTTTCTGCTTCATTTACTCCTCATTCTCAACTCCATCTCAAATCAATATCATCCAAAGAAAATATATAGTCCATGATTAATCATGAACACCAAACAACAAAACATACACATGTGTACATATTCTTTATCAACTTACTACACAAATGCAACTTCATTTTTTGCTTTCATTCTACTTCTAACTTTCACCTTAATTCTTCTCACTTCAAAATCTCTTATCCAACAGGAATACCAAGGCAAAACTTGGACTTATCCACATTTCTCATTCGCTACCTTACCCTTACCTATCATTTCTTGGTTAAATAATTTTCATTCATTTGCTCTTTACTCATGAATACTTGCCAAAATTTCTCCTTCAAATAGTTCTAACTTCTATGAATTGTTCGGGGTCTAACAGAAACATTGATGGCTTATTATTCAATTATAAAAAAGCAACCCACCTTGAATTCTTTGATTATAACTTGTTCAAATGTGCCTCTCCTCTTGCTCCTCTTGTTTTTCTTGATTCTCTTATGTAGAAAAAAATCACAAGTTCAAAAGGGTTACAAAATTGAAGATCCACACAGTACATTTACTAAAATTGGTCTTAGAGTACCTAAACCTATGCTTTTCCTAAGCTTCATGAACTAAAATCCTTCCAAAAATCCAAAACATTAAAAATGTTCTTATCTTAAACCTTCACTAAATGAAGAGATGTTAAGTTAAAAAGAAAGCTCTTATCTTCCTCTACCTTTTTTCCTTCTTGCACAATTTCAAAATCACTCTTTAAGACTAAGAAAACTCAAAACCTAGCATAACTATCTTCTTTCTCTTCTTTTTCTCTTTTTTCATGCTTCTCTCTTCTCTCTTTTCTTCAATCACGTTTTTGGCTTCTTCCAACTCAAGCCCACCCTTCATCTTCTCCTTTTATACCCTTAATGATTGCATAATGTCCATTTTGCCCTTCATTTAAAAGCCTTACGGTTTCTAAACTTATGAGACTTGCCAAATTTGTCCTTACACACTCTTACTGCTTTAATACTTCAATTCCCTTAACCTATGTCATATTATCTTATCCCTATTAGCAAGCTCATTAATTCCAACATATATTAATCTAGCGAGACCTTGAAATTAATTTAATCATGCTTATTTGTAAAAAAAATTTCAGGGCTCAACACCATACCTTTAGGTTACACCTTCCGAGCTTATGAGTAGGTGGCCTAAGTTAGTTATGTTGTAGTACCGAATGCATCACTGCTATTAAACTTACAGAACCTATTATAGGTTATAATGGAGATCGAGGCTTTTATATAGCTTATTAGTTTGACCTATTTTAAAGAAATTAAGGGTTTGAGAGCTTAATCGAGTCCATAGGCTAACTCCATAATGAGAGTACCCTTTTGTTTATATTCAAGGATTAATGAACATACCAGAATCCCAAAGATTTCTCCAGCCCACTTTTTTACCATTGCTATTAGACTTTTCTAAATTTGCTTTGTGCTTGTCTTTTTGGTCATGAAAGCATGTGAAATGGTCAAGATAATGACCTTAACTTAGCATGTTTACCTATCTTTTGCTTGCTGTTGTGTACTTGTGTGTTTTATTTGTTTGGTTTTGATTAGGTTTGGTTTGAATTTTGTTTAAGTTTGAACCTGTGTTCTTTTCAAATTTCTTATTGGATAGTTAATTTTTATGTGTTGGTAGGTTGATTAAATGTTGGGAATGCATATTAAGCTTAGAAGAAGAATAAGAAGTTGGAAAAAAATTAGATAATCCATGATCGTAGGAATTGGGTTGATTCCCACGAATATGGGAAGGCTTTTTAGAAACTTTCTGGAGCCTTAACCCATGATCGTGGAAAGCGACTGAAACTTTTTAAAAATCCTATTTTCTTCTTTTTTTCTTCACTTTTCCTCCCTTTCTCTCTCTGTAGCCAACTCTCTCACTAACCCTAGCTTCGAAAATCTTTCATTTTTCTCCCAAATTTTGGTATTTTCTTCATCTTTTTCATCATTAATAACTTCTTTGCACTTATTTCACACAACACCATCAAGAATACAAGAATTTGGTGAGTTCTTATTTCCTTCTCTCTCTAAAATGTACTCACACTCTTTTACCTATTTTGCATATTTTTCTTCTTCAATGGCTCCAATAAAGCTTGTCACTCGAAAACCCATCGACCAATTGCGTCAACAAGTATCCGATGAAGGTAAAACTGATATAGTGACAAATTTTTGTGCCCTATTCCCAATTTTTTGGAAGACGAAGACGCTTTGAAATTTTGGAGCTCTATTTTATGAAGTTCCAAAATCCTCAGACACATATTGCAGTTAAGAATAGGAAGGGTAAGAAGGCAGCCATGTCTCAACCATCCACCTCTTAGGTACCACCGGAGCCTCGAGAAGAAGCAGTCAAAGAGGAACCAATAATAGCAGCAAATGTTGATCGATTTCAGTAAATTCTTCACCAGTTGACCACAAATCAACAACAAATGATGTTGCAGATCAATGAACTCAGAAACCAAATGCGACAAGTACACAAGGAGCAGCAGTACGTGAAGAAGAAGTTCCTCAAGTTCATCCAGATAAAGAACATTGAAGTACCCTCTTCTATGCCTTCACCACCTCAATCCCCATAAGCCTTCTTACCCTTCACTTTTTATATTGTTTTATTTACTTTGTTAGTTGTGTTATTTGTTTTCTTGTTGATGTTGTGTTTGATGTTTAAATTTCATTTTATGGTTACCTTGTCACATTGAGGACAATGTGTTGTCCAAGTGTGAGGAGGTGACATTTGCCTTGTCAATTGCATCATTTAAATTTGTTTTATTTACTTTTTAGGATCCATATTTTAGGCATATAAGGTTGTTATTTGATGTTGTGTTGTGTTAAGTAATGGAACCACACTTGAATCATTTTTTATGTGTTTTGCCATGAGATTATGTCATGCTATTTGGAATAAGATTAAATGCATGCTTAAACTTGGATTAGGCTCTTTGAGTACAGAGTGAATCATGTTGAGTGATGAAAAGAAATTGGTTGCATAAGCTTACTCAAAATGTGACACTTGAGTAATGAGGTAGTATAGAGATGCATAATGAATTTTCATTTGAGCCAATGAGAGGATTGAGCTTATATAACTCCAACTACAGTCATCTTATTTCTTTGAGTATGTGATGCCCTTTTAGGTTACTACCTTCAGAACTTGCTTTGAATTGGTTTGAGTTTACTAGATGCATACTTAATAGAAATGATTAAGGCCCTTTTTGTGATAACCCTTGGCTTAAATGACCTACCCTTGTTATTATCACTTGTTAGCCCTGTTGAGCCTTAACACTTTTGTTTCTTGAAAACACCTCATATTTCAAAACCCGAAACCTCATTAGCCTACCCATTCACAAGCTTAGTAAATTATTTAGTGATGTGCTAGTTTAGGATTTCTGGTTCAAATTTTTTCTTTTCGAGATGAGTTGAGATATACTTCTACTGTTCGATCACATTGTATCTAGTTGCTATTTTGTTTTTTTCTTCAATTATATAAAAATAAATAAGAGAGAAAAAATAAAAGAAAAGAAAAGAAAAGAGAAAGGAAGAACATTTTGGTAGCATCAATAAGTGCGGAGTAGTAGTATATTTACATTTGTATATCTCATAATATGTTTTGTATCCCTTTGTTCACTTATTACTTTATGCATACTTGTGTTAAACCCTTTACCTTTTTTGACCCACCTTAACCCTTACCACATTACAACCGAAAACAAACCCTTTTGATCTATTTATGCATGTAATTATTGTAGAGGAGAATTGGTGTATTAGCGAGCCTATGATAGTGTAGTTTCCTATAAGGAGCTTGAGCGAAACACTAACCATCAAACAATTAAGAGAAATGAGTAAAACCATGAGGAAGATTAATTATATGTTTATACTTATCTTTGAGTGATGGTGCTATAAATTGAGTTTGCTTATGTACACTAATGAAAAGTAGTCATGATATGTGTAATAGCTTGATACTTGAGTTAGTTAAACTTTAAGGGATTGCATGCTTTGACCTTTATGAAAATGAAGTGATAGAATTGATTGGTTGTGTTTGATTTTGCTTAAGGACAAGTAAGGATTTAAGTGTGGGAAAATTGATAGTTGTGAATTAGTTTGTGTTTTTCTAAGTATTTGGTATGTGTCTCTTACATGATAGGTTAGTATTATTGTGTTTTAGGACTTATTTTGTGTGTTTTTGTTTAGTTTAATCTTCATGGTTATTCTTTTGTGTTTGATATTGGTTTAAGGTAGGAATTAATCATTTTGGTGTAGGAATGGAGGGTGGACACCTCTGTGATTAAGCAAGGGAGTAAAAGAAGAGAAGAGAAGTGAAGCTGCTGAAAAACAAAAAACCCACGGTCGTGGAAAAGGGCATGTTTTCCATGATCGTGGGAAATCTATAGAGAAAGCTTCTGTTAAGTTAACCCATGATCATAGGAAGCACAAGTATAATTCCCATGATCGTGGGAAGTGGAAGTCAAAGAGACACGTGGGTTTTATATATTTTTTAGGTTTTCATGACTTTATAAGACATAAAATCCCGAGAGCCGCTAAAAAGTCATGAAACTTGCTTCCTGGAGCTAAAAGACAGATTAAGATCCTAGAGATAGGGCAAGATTCAAGGTTTCATTCCCGATTGGGCAAAGAGCACCCCGTCATTTAGATTTTCTAGATTGGGCAAAGAAGAGGAGGAGCTGCCAGTCTTATTTCAAGTTCTTTTTCTTCTAGCATTTTTATCATGGATTATTTGATTGTTAGGGATGTCATGGATATTATGATTGCTAAAATAATTTTTAAGGTTTGTTGTTGAACTATTTGTCAACCTTTAGTTATTGATTTAATGATATACATGTTTGTGTTATTTGTTGTGCTTAAACCTTGCAATAAGTCGAGAGAGTGAGCTTGGTAATCTATGTTAATTGCAAAACAAGAGTTAACTATTAATAGACCTATAAATAATAAGTTATTGATTTATTAGGAAGAGATTTCAATAGATCAATACACTGCCTGTAAGATAGCTTCATATTTAGTTGAATGTTTAAGAAAGGCTTTGCACATCAAGAGATCCCAAAGTTAACTCTAACTTATTTAAGTAGTGACATTTAGTTACACCTTGAGACAGGGTAGCTAGAACTTTAGGAAATATTGGGCCAAGCATAAATGGAATCAATTAATGAAAGGGGAGTAAATAGGGATAATGAAAAGTCTTAATGTTTAATCTTGATTTTCTCCAAGTCTTAGTTTATGATTTTGGTTTAGGTTGCGTTGTTCCCTGTTATTTTTAGTTTGTCTTTAATTTACTTATGTAACATCCCGTTACCCACCTTAAGGCTAAAATTATAAATGTGAGAGATTATGAAGAAATTTGGAAACACATTTCATGCTCATGCATTTCACGATATGCACATATATGTGAATAGTGAATTGTGCACCCATCAAAATGACGGTACATTCATTCATTGACATTCCCGGGTATAATTGTTTGTAAATGTGGTTTTTATTTGGAAATTGTGGTTTGATTGTATTGAAAATTTCATTTGGAGATTAAAATTCTTGATTTAGGATTTTTGGAGTTTTTGGGGAAATTTTCTGGAAAGAATTGGGATAATTCTTGGACTAGGGAAAATGCCAGTTGGCAAAACTATTAATAAATGGTAGTAGAAATTACTGTCCAATGGCAAAATAAATTTTGATAAGTGACTTTAGGATTTATTCATGAGTGCCATTGAAAATTAGGAGACAATTAGAATAGAAATTGGATTAAAGTCATAAGAATTGGACATGTGGCACTTGCCAAACAATGCCTTAAGTCCTCTAATCCTTAAACTTTAAAGACCCCCTTGTTATCTTTCACGATGCTTTTAAGTTAAAAGGCCATTAAGTGTTTTGTTTTGTTTTCTTCTTCTCCTTCGCGGCTTCTCTCCTTCTTCTTCTCCATTTTCATTTCTTCACTCACTCTCACCTCCACCGATGTTGAACCTAGCACTCCCATCCATCAATTTCTACTTCCATCTTGTTGTCTCTTCCATTTGTCACAAAAAAAAACTTACCTCTACCACCTTTGGAAGATGATGATCGTGGGTTGTTGGTGGAGCTAGGGTTAGTGTTGTTTTGAAGACTTGGAAGAAAAATCAAGTAAGTAGCTTGTTAAATGTTATGGGTTTGGGTAATTAAAGCATTTGTGATGATTGTTAAAGGTTAAATGGCATATGATGGTGTTTAACGTATGATGAACATGAGTGATGAAATGCATAGGTAAATTTCTTGTGTTTGTAATTGTGAATGATCTTTAATGGATCAAGAATTGATTTGTGAATGTTATTGAGTTGAAATGGAGTTGAGAATGAGAAGTAAATGAAGTAAAAAAGGTGGTATTAGTATAAGATGTGATTGGGAAAAATCTGAAATGAAGTAGTTGAAAATCTGGGTTTTGCGTTTGTGTATTTTCGTCACGGCAAACTTCTTGGATACTTAGGGGATCGGCTGGAGAGGAGAACGAAACATGCCTTATAATGACGTAGAAACCTCTCCCTTGTAGACGCGTTTTCTATGCCCTAACGCACCTGATCCCGTCAGAACTCCAATGTTAAACGTGCTAGGGTCAGAGTAGTACCAAGATGGGTGACCTCCTAGGAAGTCCTAGAAAAAAAAACCATGAGGGCGCGAGGCCTTAAAGGCCGATGCTCAAAGAGGACAATATCTGCAAGTGGGTGGGCGCGAGGCCCAAGAGGCCGATGTCCTACATGACTTGTATGTGAATTTTGAATCTAGGCAACGTATAGTAGACTTGAATTTTAAATGGATGCTAATATGCTTAGGTAGTTAATAAATGACATTGTTTTAATAACTCTTTGCACTTAGAGTGCAGCTGACGCTTTTATTATGTATTTTGAGAAATGATATTGTTTTCTACCAATCTGAACTTGAAATGTAAAGGACAATGTTTTATTTTCTGGAAAATACATTTTTTAACAATTTTGCATTTGGAGTACAAAAGATGTCCTTTATTTCATGAGATAATGTTTTGAAATTTACATATGCATAATCGAGTCATGTATGCTGTATGTTTTTGTTCTCTTTTGGCTTAGAG
>JANIPM010000007.1:47422142-47432582 GCA_027478405.1 Erythroxylum cassinoides
AGCCTTTACATGGTCAACGTGCACGTGACGGTTCTTGGGACTACCACAAACCCACATAACATGCATGGTTCAAAGTCATGTGAACTTGATTGCCAAACTGGCACTTGCTTGTAAATTTACTTTTCATGCATTTCGGAAAACATGATTTCATGAGCATGTATTCTTGAAAAGAGAAAACTCTTTTGAAACCTCTTCATTAGTCATGAATGCAAATCATATGGCAAACATATAATCAGTTCACATTAACATATAAGACAACATTGATGAAGCAATTTAAAACATTAAATCTTTCTTGATTTGAACAAAACAATAAGTGACTTATTTACTTTATTATAAATATGAACCCACCTTGAAATCTTGCTTAGGAATGCCTTTCCTCCTTATTCTCTTGCTCCTCTTGCCTCACTTGATTTCCTGAAACAAGAATTGCATGCTTAACTTCCATCCAAAATTGCAGATTCTTAGAGACTGATTTAGACCTTCATTTCTTCATACAATTTGTAGCCTTATGTCTCTAGTTTACAACGCATCAAAAATCACCCCATTTGGACGTCTATAACAAAAGATATGCCCAAAATACCATATTCATCTTTGCTGAAAACTGGGGGTTCGCCGTGGCGAAGGCCACGCTCGTCGCGACGAACGGCCTTAGGCACGTCGCGACGAACAGCCTCGTACACGTCGTGACGAACAGCCTTGTGCACGTCGAGACGTGCAGGTCTGGAGAATGTCTCCGAACCCGATTCTCAGCATTTTCCCAACTTCGATCCTTCCCTACACCACATGCAACACATCTAAACCTTAAATCATGTCTTAAACTTCAGTTCTAGACTCATTCTCAAGCATAAACACAACATAATCTTCAACCCTAAAAGAAAATTTCCGAAAACCCTAAACTTTCGGTTCTAACAAAACCAAGCTAATCTAGGGTTTCATTCAACCCAAAACAAGAAGAAAACAACTCATACTTACTTGTTGAAGCTTCAAAACCGTCGAAAATCTCAAGAAAACAAAACCCCAAATCTTTCCTCTTCTTCCTCTCTTCCACCGAAACTCTCTTCTCTTTCTCTCTTCTTCTATTTTTCTTTCTTTTCCTTTCTTCCTTCTAATTCCTTCCACCTAAGCCCTAAATGAAGATACAAGGACCAAAATGCCCTCCCATGTAAAGCCTTAATCCTTTCATCTTAAGTGAACTTCCTATAATGCCCTCAAAATTTTACTCTTTCATTACTACATATTCCATACTAATCTCAAATTAATCTTAATTTCCCACTAACACTTCCAATATAATCAAACTATGCAACAAACCATACAATCAACATAATTCATGCTTAACAACATCAATAAAACAATTTGGGACCCAACAGGGACTGTGGTGAAAAAAGACACTTCAAGAAAGACTACCCCAAACCTAAGAAGAAGAGAGGCCAGAAAAACAATAAGCCCCATGAAGATGATGATTCTGTATGTTCTACAGAAGATATTGGTGACGCCTTAATTCTTAGTGTGGATAGTCAGGTTGACTCCTGGATACTTGATTCCGGCGCATCATTCCACTCTTCTCCAAGTAGAGAGTTATTTCATAATTTCAAGTCTGAAAATTTTAAGAAGGTGTATCTTGCTGATAATAAAACCTTAGAGATTGTTAGAAAGGGGGATGTGTGTATCCAAACTTCAAGTAGGGGTAAATGGAAGCTGCAGGGTGTCAGATATATTCCTGAACTTGAAGAAAAACCTGATTTCTATTGGTCAGTTGGATAGCACATGTTACAACAGACTTATGCTCCATATCATCTTATAACATCTTTTAAAATTCCTCCATATCAGATATGCTTGTCCTTAAGCATATGACAACTTCTCATCTTCCTTCATGTTATCGAGAATATATCCGAAAAGCTAATTGGCATTCCATGTTTAAGATAAAATTACAATTGAGAGAGCAAGCACTTATAAGACACAATGTTAGAATGAAAACATAACATCTCATCAGTTCCATGACTTAACACCCATTCATATATTTCACTATATACACTCAAAATATTTAGGTTTTATTAAGTTCTCAAGTCAAAATAATCGTATCTCCGCTATTGAAAAGAAAGGAACCAAATGCATAAATCAAAGGGACTTAATAAGGGTTATAATGTGGCTTAGGTAAGGTATGACAAAAAGAAAAAAATTTTAGGTTAATAAATTGAAGGAAAACTTACAAACTTATCCAAACAAGTTTTGATTCAGTTTTGGCCAAAACTCACTTGCTTCAAATAGCATCCTTTTTAATCACCTCATCATTTTTTCTTTTCTTTTCTTTTTTCATTTTTTTAAACAATAACATTAAAAAGCAGATTTCTCTTTTTTATACTTTTCCCCCATTCTTTAGACAAAGAAAAATCTAACAATGCAACTTGAATAAACTAATTTCCTTTTCATGAAAATTGTCAAAATCCCATGCAAATAAGATTGATACAATTTCTTCTATTTAGGAGCTTAAAATTATTAAGGACATCAATAAAAGAGGGGTAAATTTGGCTTTTAACAAGTTTATTATTTAAGAAAAGAAAGGTTAAGGCTCAAAATAGTTTTCTAAGGAGTAGAAGACATTGATATCCACACCCTAGAAGAATTAAAAGCACCATAGTCCATTACAGATTGTTTTTTTTAGCCGAATTAGCATATTCTGTATCTATCAACCCTAAGGCAAAATTAAATTTAGTGATGCTTTGCTTAAATTTGACACCCATTGATCTGTATTATGCCTCATTGGGACTACATAAAGTAAAATTATTCGGTTTATCAAATTTGATGGTAGTATAAAACTATCCAGTTAATTTAATAGACACCAGATAACAAATCAGTGCCAAATATCTTTAACTTCTATCAACAATAAAATAATTAGATTTTTCTTTGATATGCAATTCTTCTAAGGAAGAATGATGTATATACTCACCCACATTAATGTGTCAGGTTTTGAGAGCATCATACTATTGTTTTGCTTTTCCAGCGTTAACAGTGAGATATCCACAAATGTCCCACTTAGTTGATGGTAAGATATATGTATTTTTAGCTATATGAGCATGCCTCCTATGGGTCCTTGTGTTAGGTCTAGTATTAGATTAATTTTGTGTAGTTAAATTCACCCTAGACTTTCCTTTGCAGCTGTTTGATTAATATCTTGTGAACGTCCACAATCATGACAATTATAAACAAGAAAACTAATTCTAAAAATAACTATCATTAAGTCAAAGAAATTGTTGTTTTATAGCCTACTTTTATGGAGGATGGTGAGTGGGTATTTTATTACAGATGTTTGTCAGATTGTGTACTATCTCATTATGAAAATTTTAACTTCACAGAGAGAGAGAGAGAGAGGCAAGTCCAAAAAGCCTGCACCTTTTTAGTTTTTAAAAATATTACACACCAAGAAAGAGAGAAGGGGGGAGAAGCAAGTCCAAAACGTCTGCAGTTTAAAAAAATATATCAAAATATTTATATTTAAATAAAAATTTGATAAACATATTAAATTCTATTCTTATCTGTCTGTTGAATATTAAAACCGTAACTTTTTTCAATGTGATTGAATAATTTAATTTTAGAAGACAAAAGTAGGTGATGGTTTTTCTCCGGGTAGCTTGCCCTTCGAGGCAGATCAATGCCAAGCGGCAAACTCACTCTGGAAGCCGAAGTTGCGTTTCAAGGTTGTTGAAAATAGACAGATTCCGGTCGGATCCGTCAAACAGAAAAGCAATCGTTTTCCACTTAAATAATTTTACCCTCATTAAGAGCATCCAAATTCTTCTCCACTTAAATAATTTTACATTCCAACCTCTCCTACTAAAAATGATATTCTTGTTGAATTGGTGGATCTCAAAGAGAAGGAGGTGGTAGAATATCATGATCCCCTTAATAATCCCCTTAATAACTTCACGGAATCACGAAGTAATTTCATGGGAGTATTAATAAGGATATATTTATAATTTTATTAATATTCTTAATAAGTATATTTTTAAAATATCTTTTATTTTAAATAAGAGGAAGTATCTTTTAAACGTACAAAGTTATGATAGTTATAAACAAAAAAATTAATTCTAAAAATAACTATCATTAAGTAAAAGAAATTGTTGTTGTATAGCCTACTTTTATGGACAATGGTGAGTAGGTCTTTTGTTACAGACGTTTGTCAGATTTTCCTAACCATTTATTGCGTACTATCTCACTATGAAAATTTTAACTTCATAGATGACTATCATTAAGTAAAAGAAATTGTTCTTGTATAGCCTACTTTTATGGCGGATGGTGAGTAGGTCTTTTGTTACAGATGCTTGTCAGATTATCCTAACCATTTATTGCGTTCTATCTCACAACGAAAGTTTTAACTTCATAGAGAGAGAGAGAGAGAGAGGCAAGTCCAAAAAGCCTGCACCCTTTTAGTTTTTAAAAATATTACACACACAAAGAGAGAGAGAAAGGGGGGGAGAAGCAAGTCCAAAAAGTCTACAGTTTAAGTCTTTATCTTTGCACGTCAGTTGCCAGAGAGAAAAGAAACGATAAGCATAGGATTTGATAAACATATTAAATTATATTCTTATCTTTCTGTTGAATATTAAAACCTGTAACTTTTTTCAAAGTGATTGAATAATTTAATTTTAGAAGAAAAAACTAGGTGATGGTTTTTTCTTCGGGTAGCTCGCCTTTTGAGGCAGATCAATGCCAAGCGGCAAACTCATTCTGGAAACCGAAGTTGCGTTTCAAGGTTGTGGAAAATAGACAGATTCCGCCCGGATCCGTCAAATACAAAAGCAATCGTATTACAGACAGCATCCACCTGGCCGGAGTTTTCCAATCTGGGGCCTACGGGCGATCACTAACGTTAA
The DNA here is from genome assembly GCA_027478405.1 of Erythroxylum cassinoides. Taxonomy (NCBI): domain Eukaryota; kingdom Viridiplantae; phylum Streptophyta; class Magnoliopsida; order Malpighiales; family Erythroxylaceae; genus Erythroxylum; species Erythroxylum cassinoides. The sequence continues at coordinate 47,427,011 of JANIPM010000007.1, forward strand.
CGTCGTAGAGCATCGTGGCATGTGATCAGGGCAGTTGGTTCTTGGGAAAGAAAGTTGAGTTCATGGGTTCGAATCTCGACAACGGTAGTGTGAGAGTTCATCCATGACTCTTTTTACGCACCAAGCATTAGGCCACCTTTTTGAGAAACTGACTAGAATCAAACCGTGATTTACCTCCCTCATATAATTTTAGACCGAAATGTAGGGCGCTTAAAATGGACGTTTCATCTTTTGAGTTCAAGGGTAGTCATCGGCTGATAATGCCGGTAAAAAAAAGTACTAGGCCCATCGCATTACTTTACCTCATGTCAAAAAAGTACTAGGCCCATCGTATTACTTTACCTCATGTCTTTATCATATTATACTTTGTTAGTTTGACCCTTTTTGTCCGAAAGCTAGGGAGATGAGAGATGTCCAGTGTTGGGGTCCAGCATCATGGTGAGCAGCTGATAATTTCCAATCACGTGTTCAATTTTGACGGTGAGGGGTCGTATTAACACAGGTGTTTTTTGTTTGATCAAATGATGCCTCCGACAAGCCAAGATTGGAAGAAAGGAATAGGATGACATTAACGCTGTCATTGGATATTATGAACGATAAAAATTTAGAAATGGAATAGAATAAAAATTAGAGATTGCAAGACTTAATACTTGTGATAGAAAGACAATTTTTGCTTATAATAATGCTCCCTTTTTTACTTTTTACAATGTATAATTATATATTAATTGATATTCACAACAACATCATCTTCATACGTATAAAAGCTTTTATTTCATAATCTCTTCGTATTAAATTTAAATTCAAAAAATTAGGATTTTAAATAAACTAACTTTTCAAAAAAAAAAAAACTTTATTCATTTTTCCAATACTATATCCAACTTGTAAAACTTTATTCATATTATGTCAGGTTGATGGTGAACAGCTGGTGATTTCCAATTACGTGCTCAAATTTGACGATAAGGGGTCGTAATAACACCAACCATGCGGGTGTTGATCAAATGATGCCTCGGACGAACTGCAAGATTGGAAGAAAGACAATTTTTGCTTGTAATAATGCCCCCTTTTTTTTTTAACAATGTATAGTTAAGTGTTAATTGATATTCACAACAACTAACATCTTCATGCACATTAAAAAATTTTATTTCATAATCTCTTCGTATTAAATTTAAATTAAAAAAAATTAAGTGTTTTAAACAAACTAACTTATAAAAAAATAAACTTTACTCAAATGTTTGAACTTATAAAATATTTGAACTTTTAATTTTTACAAAATAAATTGAAGTTAAGTTCTCCATTAACATTATGTCAGATTTTTTATATCCCGTAAAATAATAGTACAAATATTTGTTATTTAATAAAATATATTAAAGTATTGAAGAACTACTTATATTAAAATTTTAAAAAGTTTTATTTCATCATGTCCTCACAATAAATTCATAAAAATTAAAGGTTTCAAAGAAATTAACTTAATCATTAACTTATTTACATATTTTAAAAACTCGTTAATATTATAAACAACATATATAGAAGTTTGATTATGTTTCTTGTAATTTGACTTCTTGTTAAATTAAAAATTTTCATTTTAATATCTCTACTAGTTACTTATCCATAAGCAATAAAATATGTATTAATTTCAAAAAAACCTATAAAAAAGGTGAGGCTAAATGCAAAATTGGAGAGTCAAATTTACTAAGGCATTAATTTATTACATGGTATCTTTCGTTATTGGTGACATATAATGCCCCAGATTGAATATGGATCTCTAGTCTTTTATGAGCAAAGATGAAGAACTAGATAAATAACAACATGAAGAAATTTGGTAATTATTAGTAAGGTGAAAGATATTAACACTTCATTAATAAAAGCAGTATGTAATTATTAAATTTTGAAGACTTTGTTTGAAAATATTAAATATCTTCAAATTAGAATGTGTTAATTTTGCTTCAAAACTTAATAAAAATATGCATTCATTTAACTGCGTTGGAAGACTTTCTAAAAATTATATCATAAAAATATTTAAGAATGAACTTACGGGATAAGAGATAGACGTCTTTTTCTTTTCCTTGTATATATAAACCCACTGAATTAGACTTTTAGTTCAAAACAAGTCAAGAACTTTGACTGTCGAGTCTTTGAACGTCATGCACGAGGTTAGACTTCCAGTTCAAAACAAGTCTAGAACTTTTACTGTCGACTCTTTGAATGTCATGCACGAGGGACAAAATATACCTCGAATATGGATCTCTAGTCTTTTAAAAGCAAAGATGAATAACTTGTACTACGTAAGATGAGCCTTAAACTACAACAAAAATATGATTTAGTGACGAAATTTACTGATAAAATTTCAAAGTTTTTCGTTGGTGAGCTAAGTTATCGATAGAATAAGTCATCGAAAACACAACCGTAAGTAATAATTAGTGATGGAGTACAGATTTTTCGTCCCTAATTTAGCGACTGATATTTTGTATTTCAGTGCTATATTTAGCGATGATAGTTTTTGTATTATCGGTAAATTTAACGACGAAGGTTTGTTTCGGTCAGTAAATTTATCAAATCTATCGGTAAATTCACGACTAATTATACCAATAGAATTTAGTTATCCATTGGTAAATTCACTACATTTTACTGATATATTTTAGTTTTATGTCGGTAAATTTACTGATACCATTTTTTAAATTTTCCCTACATTTACTTTTATTTGATAATCTTATTATTGATGTATAATTTATATAGTTATCAGTTATCTGTTGATAATATTTTGATTTATTTCTATATTTATTTTATTAAAATAGAAAGTTGATTGATGATATAAAGTAAAATTATCTTAATTGATAATAAAAAATTATTATCTACAACAATAAGTATTTAATTCATACAAAATAATTTCAATTACGCTATTCATTTGGTGAATGCGGATGCTTTGAATGTTGCGATGAGACGTTGCCCTTCCCTTTCAACTCATCCATCTTATTACGGAGCTGGTTTATACACTCTATTGACTGTTGTAACTAAGTTGCTAGTGCCAATACTGTGCCCTAAAGTTACTTATCCACAAGCAATAAAATATGTATTAATTTTAATAAAAACCTATAAAAATGGTGAGACTAAATACAAAATTGGAGAGTCAAATTTACTAAGGAATTTATTACATTGTATCTTTCGTTATTGGTGACATATAATGCCCCATATTGAATATGGATCTCTAGTCTTTTATGAGCAAAGATGAAGAACTAGATAAATAACAACACGAAGGCTTTGAAGTTTGGTAATTATTAGTAGGGTGAAAGATATTAACACTTCATTAATAAAAGTAGTATGTAATCATTAAAGTTTGAAGACATTGTTTAAAAATAATAAATATCTTCAAATTAGAATGAGTTAATTTTGCTTTAAAATTTAATAAAAATGTGCATTCATTTAACTAAGTTTGAAGACTTTTTAAAAAATTATATCATAAAAATATTTAAGAATGAACTTACGGGATAAGAAATAGATGTCTTTTTCTTTTCCTTGTATATATAATGTAAAACAGTATGACTCCCATGACCTACTGTATAAAACATGGAATAGGTTACGCAGTAGTTTTGGACTTTTAGTTCAAAACAAGTCAAGAACTTTGATTATCGACTCTTTGAATGTCATGCTTGAGGGACAAAATATACCTCGAATATGGGTTTCTAGTCTTTTATGAGCAAAGATGAAGAACTTGTAGCATGTAACATGAGCCTTAGTTAAGTATTAGGCATCGAACGTGAAAGAGAAATAATGAAGAAACAAAGAAATACTTGATTTCAATTCCATCGAGTTCCCAACAAGCTTTCTGAGGCTGTAACAATGTTGAATCCATTGACCGACACCTTTACTAAAGTTGCTCACTAGGATGAGATTAACGTATTTCTATGTTTTTCTTAAAATGTTAAATTTTGAATGGGTTAGAGCCTTTATATGTTCACGAATTACTTAAGTAACCACAGGAACCTTAACCTATATATATAGTTTTCATATCGGGCCTCCCTATCACAGGCTTAATACAAGTCTGGTCCAGACTGATCGAGGTTCATTTTTCTCCTAGACTTCGACCTATTAACTTAAATTCTTTATTGAGTCACTTTATTATCTTTATCTAAATCAAATTTACGTAACTTAATTGATAAGTCATTAAAAAAAGATAAAAAGACAATTAATTATTGTCCATCATATAGGAAAAATATCACATTCTCCCCCATAGACAATAATAAATTGCGATATAGATACAAAGATGAAAACCATTTTCAAATATGATTAAGTTACATTACTGTATTGATTGATCAGGTTTAAAAATAAAAAACATTTGATTAACAAATAACAAAAGTCCATCATTCCATCCTAAAAGATTTTTGATACTGAAAGATATCAAACAAATATGTCACGTTGGACCCCCCATCCTTATGGGTCACGAGCCCGACGTCCTTCGTGACATCTGGACACGTGTCCCTCAAGGGTGACGTGCCCCCATGAAGACAATTACCCAGCAAACTCACTTTTTGTTGGACCCTGTTTTCGGAGCCCAACATTTAGAGTCTTAAACCTTGTGCTTAAAACCCTGTAGGTCATTTGCTGTCATTCCACAATAGTGGTGAGTGCACACTAATCAAATATCAAAATCACAACTTGACTTCTTCATAGAAATTGGAGCTCTAAGCCTTTAGTTTGCTTTGAAGCAAAAATCATCTCAATCGGAATTCTAAATCTCAAGATATGCTTAAAAAGCTAAAGGGTGTGTATACCCTAATCACGCTCTCCCAACCGACCCCTCACTTGTTCTAATGAAAGCTTTCCCAAAACAACCCCAAAAGATATCATTTTTCATGGAGAGATAAATACATGTCTTTGGAATCTATTTCTTCAATAATCACTTCATTTGGAGGTAGGATGGGGGAGTTATGTTCAAAAGAATAGAACATGTTTATACCCTTAATTGATTTGTACCTATCTTGGTGCGATCGCCATAACTTTCAATTTAGATATCTTAATGAGTTCGTTGTTAGACCATTGGAAATAAGACTTCTATATCTACAACTTTTATGAAGACAAAAAAATCAGATTATGTCTCTAAGAGGGCCAAAAATCACAATTTCTTTAAGTTGTCCAGTGGATGTCCGTTAAACGGACGGACATCCATGTCCGTTTAATGGACATACATCGGGCTTAAGAGTCCAAAATGGCCTAAGAAAGTCCGTTTAACGGACACAGACATAGACTGGCCAAGGCGTGTTTTTACACCTGAGAAGGTCCGTTTAATGGACCTTATGTCGTTAAACGGACATTGGGGTTTCCCCAAGGTCCTCCAATGCCTCTCTAATGCTTCCAACTTCCATCCTAACACCATATACACTTCTAATATTCACAATTTCACTTATTCTAATGCCTAAACACTTTATAACAATCCAAACAACAAATTCATTTCACAAACTTCTCAAATCTCAACTCATTTGGTTCATCAAAGCCCCAATTTCCTATCAATCACCATAGCTGTCACAACCACAAATCATAAGCAGCATCCTAACTTGTAACACTCATATCTCTCCATTCC
>JANIPM010000007.1:47507230-47519747 GCA_027478405.1 Erythroxylum cassinoides
CTCCTTTAATGCTTTATGGTTTTTAAGCTTAATTGATCTTCCCAAAATACCCCTTATGCAAACTTACCACCTTAACAATTTAATTCTTTTAGCCTATATCATATTATCTTTCTCAAATTAACATTCTAATTAACTCCAGCATACATTAATCTAGCAAGACTCCAAAATTAATCAAATCATGCTTATCTATTATGAAAAAATTTTCAGGCACCAACAAAGAGTGAGGAAAACATAAGGAAACAGTACTGCCATCTATTTGATCAATTAGGTAAGAATTTTGAGGACAAAATTTCTTAAGGGGGAGAATTGTAATGACCCAAGTTCTAAAACTTACTGAGGGTTAGAATCTTAGACTATTAAGTCATATCATTTGAGAATTTGTGAAGTACATTTCATTCACATGCATAATATTTGCATACACATATGAATCATGATTTAGTAAACATTGCCAAGATTGTATGTGCACTCTATTGACATATTCCGGAGTATGAAAGGCTTAAAATGATCATGATGTGAATTGTGTATTGCTTAAGTCTTGAATTTTGGTTTGGTGGATTATAATTAGTAAATTTAGAATTAATTTTTATAATTGGAAAATTGATGAATTAAAAAGTGCATTTAGTTTAGGAAAAATGTCAAATTGACACATGGAAATTTAGGATGACTAAGCCTATGAAATAAGTCACATATGGCAGTAGAATTAAGGGCATGTGGCTGGTAATTACGAAGCTGCAACTCTCTGTCAATGACATTGTTTGTTTTTCTCCCAATTACTCTTATTAATTCCTTGAGAAATTTGGCATACTTGGGTATGTTCTACAAAACCTCTATAAAGGATAAGTTGATCTATAACTTCTTTAACTATTCTAAGAATTTGGCTTTATTGGGGATGGCTTCCTTCTCTTTTGATTCTTCCAACTCCTTTCCACGTCTTAGATTAATAGCCTTCAATTTCCCCTTTAGATTGTCTTCTATGTTACCTAAAAGACTCCCTATATTCCTTGTTGACAATGTATTGGCAAATTGTAACTTGAACCTCCAAGTTGTTAATGGAAGAGGATTGATTCTTCATTATTTGATCAAATTTGGCTTCCATCCTCTTCTAACTTTCATTTTGGCTATTAGACTTGGTCTTAGCATGTCCATTAACTTGTCCATCTTTGACTCTAAGGTTCCAAGTCTATCCTGCTAAAAACCTAGTAAACTTTTTGCTCTTATGTTATTTCCTGCATTATTAGCCCAAGAAAAATTTGGGTGGTTCTTCCACCTAAGATTATATATGTTAAGAGTATGGACTGTTACCACCCATTTATTAAGCCCCTATGAAATTGACTTGTTTTATACCCTTTTTATCTAAAAAAAGAATCAACTATTGTGTGACTTTTTTGCCCACAAAACTGACATCCAAGCTATATTACTTTCACTAGGTTAGAAGAAGAGGCTTGTAATCCACCTAATCGCTTAGTAAGGGCCAACATCTAAGGTTGCAAAACTATCACTAAATCTGTAGCTATCACTCTCTTATGCTCTTTGAAATTTTTTTTCTTACCCCTTTATATTGTCCATATGTTCTTTGAAAATTTATTTTTTTACCCCTTTCTATTGTCCATATGCTCTTTGAAATTTTATTTCTTACCGCTTTCTATTGTCTATAGAAAACTATTATTCTCCATTTCTTCTATTACATTGTACGCAACATCAATCATCTTTCTCATAAAATAACCACTAGCTTCTGCATCTATATCCCCTCTTGTATGTGTTTTAACTTCATTATAGAATGTTTATAATAAGAATTCCTTCAGCAAGTTATGGTGTGGACAACTCCTTTGTAATTCTTTAATTCTTTCCCAAGCTTCATATAAGGACCCTCTATCCCTCTGCTTTAAATTTATGATCTCCTTAATGATTCTTATGGTTTTTGTTAGTGGAAAATAATTTTTCAGAAAGGATTTTACCAGTTTCTCCCAAGTTATGACATTCTCAGGGTTGAGAGAGTTGAACAACACCTTAGCTCGGTCCTTAAGTGGAGAAGGGAACAACCTCATCTTTACAGCATCCTCAGATAACCCATTGTACCTATACATGTCACATATCTCCAAGAAGTTTGCCAAGTGTGCATTGGGTTCTTTATTGACCGATTTATAAAAGTACACATTGGTTTGTAGCATATTTAATAAGGTTGGGTTTAACTTGAAGTTGTTGGCTAAGACAAGGCATCTTGTGATGCCTTATTGATTCACATTAAAGCCTAGCCTTATGAAATTCATAAGGTTCCATTAGTGTCCTCCTTGATTTCCTTCTTCTGCCATTGTTTTATTTATAGCTTCTTGATGCTTTGCTCTTCGAATTCCTCTTTCATGTTTGGTGATGTCAGAAATTGATGTATCTTCTTATTTAATTAAGCTCCTTGTGATTCTTGTGTTCATGCACCCACAATCACACAAGAAAAATGTATAAAACTCTTTAAATCAAAAGAAATCAAATTAGATAAGATGTTAAAATTGTGATCCCTAGCAACAACACCAAAAACTTGTTTGTTAGTTTTATGTTATATATTGTAGTACAATTGATATCATTCCCATGAGGATAGAACATTGTCACCTAAAAATTTGAATTACACTTTTTATAAGGTAACAAAATATTTAATTAACTAAAAATTAAAGTAAACTAACAAAAATTAATGAATGAATAAGCAAAAGATAACAATAAAATTGAAGTTGCTTATGGTGGAAACTTAAGGATTATTCTATCCTTGTTTTGTCTCCCTTTAACCTTATAAATTCAACTATTCTTAATCTTTGATATCCAAAGATTTTAATTACCTCTCTCAAAATCTAATCAAGTAATTCCAATTAAAATAGATAAAAGTTGAGTTGCAATCTCTTAATTTCTTAAAACTACTGATATGCGCTTAATTGATTGTATATTTATTCAATAACACTTAGCGATTAATGATACAAAAATGCTTAAGATACTCACCTTAGCTCATACTTGATTTTAGGTACATTTTGGAAGTGAAGTAGCTAAAGTGACCTAAAAGCATACTCATTAAGCCATTTTCTCAACGTTCATACCCTATCATCTTTATGAAGCAAGAAGAAGAAGAAGATTACAAGAAAAGGAGTCAAAATAGAGTATAAAAATGGAGACTTGTGTAACACTTTAATTAAAATGTTACATCCATTTTAATTATAGCCATGAGAATTGTCTCACGGCCGTAACCTTTTGATTTAAAAAGTTACAGTCATGAGCATTGTATCGCAACTGTAACAATTAAAATGTTACAACTATGAGACCATGGTTGTAACATGAATTACAAGCCTTATTTTAACCTACCAAGAGACACTCCATGTAAGAACCAACGTGATATTTTATGGCCAACTGTCTCATTGTAACATAGCTTTGCCTTTATTCCATTTAATGTAGCTTTGTAAGAGAGGAAGAACATCTTGGTGGAGGCAATTGAAGACACCTCATGTTACCAAGAAAAAGACACATGTACCATACATTTTAAACCTAGCTTTTGAATATACAAGATGGGAGTGACGGCTGGAGCGGGGGAGGGGCTGGAAATGGGAAATAACTAAAAAAGAGTGGACAACAGCTTCACTTTTTGATTTTAGGCCACGTAACCCACTCCATTTGACCTAGCTCTTTATTATAGAAAAGAGGGAATGTGTATGACGATAAGGAGATAGATGGATAAGGAGAATAACTAAGAGAGGAAAGTGGATAGCAACTTGGATGCCATTCATTATCATCTTCTTTTAGGTTTCAAGGTGGAAAAAGGAATAGTGGACAATAATCATTCTTCATTAGTTTCTCTTCATTTTTTGAGCATGTATGGAGGCTATGAAGGCTTATGCTTAGAGATTTATAGAGAAGATGAAGCTAGACATCCTGATGTCGGTTTAGAGGTGACATCTATGTTGATAAACCTGGTTAAGCATATTTTTATTATGTTTGTTATTCTTACTCCCTTTTTGGATCTATTACATTATCTTGCATGTATTGATTGGTTATTGTATGAGAATGATTTTGATGCTCTATTGATTCATTTTTCATGAAAACCCATTGCTAGATTTTGAATGTGATACATAATAGTCATGTTTGAAGTCGTATATGGAAATTAACAATATTAAATTATTAGGGATAACATAACCTAGGTTAAATAGTCTGAGCTTATTTGATTATTACATAGATTGGTCTATTTTTGTCTTTCGTAAGGAGGTTGTCTGATTAAACTTAGAGAGCATCTCCTAACTTATTTAATAGCTAGGGTTAATTAACGAGCTCTTCTTAATTAACTATGACATAAGGAAAAACTAGGATTAATAGAGTTTGTTGTTAATCGATGACCAATAGTTCAAAGAGAGATGTGAAGACAACAATTCAATCAAATATGTTTAATTAGGTGTAGGCCAAGATTGAATGTAATGCCGGACTTTCTGAACCCTTTTTTGTTGTCCTGTATTTAGAGATATTACTATATATTGATATATACATAAGAGTATATGAGTTCAAAGATGTATTTGAATCCTTTTGGTACGTATGCCAATGATATATAATGTTATATGTCCTAACATGAACTTAAAGTTCATCTGTATGCGAAACTTTGAAGATTTATGACATATTAGCTTCTAAGTGTGTAAAACCGAGTCCACTGGATGGATATGACCATCGTTGTTAAATTAAATGTGTTCTAATGCCTTAGAGGTGATTTGACATGATTTATAGACTTATGAGATACTTAGAAAGCTTAATTGGAAAAGTTAGTGTACATAAGGGCTTATTTGCGCAATTGTTAAAAGTTAAAGGACTTAATTGTAATTTTTCATTTCTTGGAGGATCAATTTGTAATTTTGTAAATTTAAGGGGCTTAATTATAATTTTCAAAAGTTTGAGGGCCAAAATGAAAATAAAAGTTTTGGTCATTCTTAAATTTTGGACTTAATTGCAAATTTAGGAAAAGTTTGGAGGGTATAATGGTAATTTCATATAACCTAAGGATAAAAAGGTAATTTCACCATATTTTTGTCAAAGAAGAATCAAAATTCTACAATCTTCTTATGTGTGGCTGTGCACTTCATTTTTAAGACTTCAACCATCTTGTTTTAAATTAAAAGAAAGGAGAAGAAAGGAGAAAAGAGGAGAAGAAGAGGAGAAGAGGAAGTTTCGACCATCACTTAATCTACACCAAGTTTTTTATTCTTCAACCCAAACGAAGGACAATGCCTTATTTTTCTGAACAATGCCTTACGTAACTGATGTTTTCATTACGTATTTTGAGAAATTTAACAAACCTACACTTAAATTGCAATGGACAATGCCTTATTTTTCTGAAACCACATTTTTGAGCAACTTTGCACTTGGAGTGCAAAAGATGACTTTTATTTCATGAAATAATATTTTGGAACTTTCATATGCATAACCAAGTCATATATGCTTAAAAAGATTTGTGCCAAAATAACAGATGCCAAAAAGAGCAAAAGCCCTTAGACACATAATGGGTCTTGAAGTACTATTTACGCACCCCCTGATCAAATCCACCCACATTAGGATTACTAGTTAATGGTTGATCAAGTTTGATGGATTCGCCTTCTGAAACAATAAGTTCTGGTCCTGGCAAGGTTTCATATTGGTTGGATCGATAAATAAAGGCATAGTGCCTTACTTGATTTTTGTAATTAATATTTTTGTACTTAATATTTCTATATAATTTTTGTGATTGGTGAGGAAACAATTGGCCAATTGTGTGCTGAGCATAATAGATTAAGCGACCCCCGTACCCTTGACACTGGAAAATAAAATTCGAGTCCCCATATCGACATCTTTCTACTAGAATTGCGGGTGATTCCATACCTAAGGTCTGAACACCGATGAGGTCATCACCTAGAGTCATGATGCTCTTATCGACAGTAGTCCGAACTCACCACAAATGAAAGTCGAGCCAACACTAAAAATCAGTAGGTGTGCACATTAGTTTAACCGACTAGTGGTGAAGCATATGATTGCTTTGGCTTATTTTGATATTTATTTTCTGACAAGATTTGATTTATACATGTGATATTTTTCTACTTATGTGCACTGGAACTAGAACCTATGTTCACCCAATGAGTGATTAATAGGCTAGGCCTATATGGTTCCTAACTAGTATACGTTGACTCATAGGCTAGGCCTATATGTTTCTATGTAATGTATGTTCACCTCATAGGTTATTTATACTGTCTTGGTGTGTATCGAGTTCTATTTGCAATATATGTTTTTCCTACTCACTGAGTACATAGTGTACTCACCCCCTTTGCCTTCCAACCATGCAGGTTAATTTAGTGGGCTTGAAGCTCTGAATGGATCATGCAGTCTTTTGAAATTTTTGGGGTATTATCTCACGTGGGTAGTTTCTATTTTATACTTTAGTTGCATAGTGGCTCATGAACTGTTTTACTATTTTTATTAGATTAGTTATGTTGATATGCTTTATAACTTTATAACCTGACTATTTTGTAGTTTGTAAAATATTTTACGTATGAACTTTTGGTACTATTGTTGAGATTGCTTTTAAGTGGACTTAAAATCCTAAATTTGTGGTAAAATTTTTGATGTGAATATAGAAGTGTGTTTAAAATTGTTTGCATATATTTGATTAAGTTTTGGGATTATTAAAATACAGCCGTTGTGTTGCCCAAATTTTTCAAAAAAAAGAGAGATAGTCAGTTAGCCTTACATAGTGGGATTAAGGATACTATGAGTTTCCTTAGCCCGGGTATGCAGCAGTTGTCATGGCCCGATGTGGTTCCAGATTGTGACATTGAACCAAAGAACCGGGTTCTTAACACATTCATTAATTTTCACCATTTTTGCATGTTTTCTTTAATTTGTCTTTACTAGTTTAGTTTCATTTATTTTCTTATTCGATAAACCAACCCCCCATAACCTAAACACCAATTATTTTCATTTTGAAAGCTTTACACACAATCTCTGTAGGATTGACCTAGACTCACCACTGTTATAGTAGTAGGTCTAGTTTATTTTGTGTAGTGTTACAATGCACTACCAATTTTGGTGTCGTTGTCAGGGAGTGTGGTGTTTTAGTTTTTGTTCTTGATTTTAATTAGTGTTTTTGTACATATTTGTTTATTTATTTTCTTTTCAGTTACATAAGTAATTTTTTATACAACTCATATCCTCAATCTTATAGCTCATATTGGAATGATGATACTAACTTTAGTTATAGATGGGACAACCAACAAAATTACTTCTTTGATAGTTTGTAGGATACACGACAATTCTTGTATATACCAGAAGCTTCTTATTACAACTTAGGTCCATATTTAAAAGAATTAGTTAATGTTGTCACTGCTAACACTTTGAAATTTTAGCAGGAGGAAAGACAATTTTGGTAAGATATAAGTTCTACCATTCAAGATTTGGGGCGACAGCAAAACTCAGGTACATCTCTAGAAGAACTCGTTAATGTTTGTGTTACTAATACTTTGCAATTCCAATAGGAAACAAGTTTTAGAATCCAGAACATAGCAAGCCAGACTAATTAATTAATGGAAGTTATTAACCACATAGCATCATAAAGTGAAGAGATGCAACTACATCAACCAGAGGTGTACCCAAAGGATGTTAGTGTAGAGACCTTACAGAGTGATAAGGAGCTTAAGAATCTTGAGTGGACTACTCAAAGAATTGTTTTTATCGAAGAAGTAGAGAAGGAGCTCAAAGGAGAAAAAGTTATATCTTTTAGCTTAGAGGTAAATACTATGTTCCAATGTGTTGTTAAAAATGAATCTTGACTTTTACCTAGCATGTTAGAGAAATTGAACGAAGAAGAAAAAGGTGAAGAGACATTCAAGATATTTCTAGAGTGCATGGACTCAGTGGAGAATCTAAAGGTAGGGCATATGTTGAATATGAGAAATCATCAACTGAGGCCCTATCCTAAGCAACCTCATGTGGAGGAAGGTCAAACTGTAACGCCTAAATATCATAATTTTATCACATGAGGAGGAAAACAAGGAGTCAATCTAGCAAGACTAAACAAAGGCGCTTCTTGTAAGGCAACCCAAGGGAAGTTAATTCCTTTTCTTTACAATTTCAAATTTATTTCTTATATGCACGTGTGTTTTTTAGTTTTTATTTTTATTTTTTAAGTTTTCAATCAAAATGAGAGAGAATAAAATAAAAAAACAAACACTTTCTCATTTTTCATTACTTATATGACTATATAGCTATGATTAGAGAGTGAATTGACTAGAAAAATCTATAGAAACTTGAGCAAGTACTTTTGCTCTTGTGATTGGCCAATGTGCATTATCTTTAGAAGAGTAATGACTAATGGTAGACAAAGCCAGTGAGATTTTGAGACTATATTGACTAACACATTCATATCAGTCTTATTGTCTTTTTTTATATGTGACTTTCATGACATGTACATCCTAACTTTGGTTTGATTTTCTATTAAAGACCACATGCTTGTCATATGCATTAACATGGAAATAATATAGCTTTTTTTTCATAAGCTACATTAACCAAGTAACCCACCTATTTATATAATTTTCCTTTTAGTAAACCCCTTTGAGCTTTATTAACTTTTCTTTATATGTTAACCATATTACATGCTATTAAACTTAACCAAATGTCCTACCCAAGCCGTAAAGCAAGTGGAGCATTTGTTGATTGATAAGTTTATTACAAAATTCTAAGTGTGGGGTTATGCATATGTGTGGGATGGTTATAATTGTTTTGATGTTATTTTATGTCTTATCATTGAAATTCCCATGTTGATGTAGCCTCATTCAATGTTTATATATAAAAATAGAAAGAAAAAGAAAAAGAAAAAAGAAAGAAAAGAAACAAATTATATATATATATATATATATATATATGTTTAAATAAAGTATCTTAAAGCAAGTGCATATGGTTTACAAAGTTATTTGTGATTAGTTTCTCCTCCTAAAGTTATATTGAATGGGTGATTTAAGTATGTTAAATATGAGGTTGATGTTGTCTTTGAAGGATCACTCCGTTTAGTTTCAATGTATTTTCACCAATTATGTAAGTGATTCATTCTGATTAATTATGCTTCATGTGGTTTGTGGTATGAAGGCTCGAATTTGAGCTAGGAAATATAGGTTTTCCATTCATCATAGTTAACGTACACAATTGTGTGTGAATGATGGTTTTTACACTGGATAGTATAATGAGTGTTTTTCTTTGTTTCACTAGCTTTGATGACTTTTATGCTACTTTAACCAAATACACCTTATTGCTTGCCCACATTACATCCCCAAAAAGTCCTTTGATTTATAATGATGCATGTGAATCCTAGTGGTGGAGAAATGAAAAGATATGCAAAGTTATGGAATGTCTAGATTGTGAATGGTATTTGAGTGTACCCATAGGCATATCTTATTTAAACATAATTTCCAAGTCTACCTCTAGATGGCTCAATTTCTAAAGGTGATGATTGTTGATTGATGATGAGTAGAAGCGTTGAATGTTAATTTCTTGCTATGGTTTTTGAAAGTCATTTATCTTTGCTTATGATTATATATTCTTGGGAAATATGGGAAATAAGTAAATGTTTTTAGGTCTATGATTTTGAAAATGATGTTTTACTCGAGGACAATCAAAAGGTAAATATGGGTTGATTTCTCAAAACTACTCAATTAGATTTGAAGCAAACGTAAGGATAAATAAATCACAATTAAGATCTCTTTTTAATTGCTTGTTAAATTGATATTTTTAAGCCTATTAAGGTACCAACTCTCATTGCACAATTTAACCAAAATATCTTGATTCAATCTCTTGATTCAAATTAAGTATAAGCCTAACAAATATGATAAAGTAGTAATATATTGAATTCAACAAGGTAAAAGTTATACAAAACAATTCAAAAGTAAAAACCTAATATAGATTTAGCAACCACCAATCATATTCAAAACTCAACTATTCATATTTGATATACAAGGCAATGAAATAAAGAAGAGAAGAGAATGCAATTAGTTTGATTTTTTTGTTATCTGTAGCCCATTTTTTTCTTTTTTTCTAAATTTTAAATATTTTTGAGCTTTCTTGGGTTCTTTCTATTTCCCACTTATTTTGGTCCTAAAAATAGCCCCAAAATGTCAATAATACAAAAATATCACATCTTGTAAAACACCCTGCACGATCGTGTATAACCATGTATGATCATATATGGCATTGCCCAAACTCTCTAACACGATTGTGTTAGAGGCTTCCAGCCTTCTACTCCTTTCTGCACTAGCATTCCATATTTGATTTTCTAGCTTTTTATTTATCTTTTCTTGTCTCCACTTATCACCAAACACTTTAAAAATCCTTGAAATATATAATTAAGATAAAACTCTTGCCTTAAACAACAATTAATTAAATAAAATACACAAAACATTAACAATAACTTAAATCTAAGTCTTAGGCATATGATTATCAACTAAGAATAGACCAAAAGCACACTCTAACACCTTGAAAGCACACTAAGTTTTACACCTATCATATATTTAACCTACTAATAATATCAATTCTTCAATTTTTAAAGGCAGATCAAAAAATTTTGATCACAAAAGGAAATAAAAGTTTTTATCATATATAAGCTACTAATAATATCATAAACTCTAACTAGCTTATTAGGTTTAACTCTTATTGAGTTCCATTAATAGCTATTCACAGCCATCCCTTTGATTAAGTCACTTTATGAGTCTTGCTATTTAGTGTTCCTCTAATTGCAACATTAACCATCTGCCTAGTTGAAGCATTCATACCATAATATAATTTCTAAACCTGTAGCTAAATAGGAAGACCATGATGTAAGAATTCTATTGATAAGTGCTTAAATCTCTCCCATATATCATCTAAATTCTTTGATTTAGTTTGGCATAAGAAGAGATGTCATTCCATATCTTCACCGTCTTGCTGGTGAGAATTAATTTATTAAAATCTCTTTGCCATTTGATTCTAAGTCGTGATTAAACCCCTAGTAAGAGAGTTTAGCCACTCTTAGTTCCTCAATGAGAAAGGAAATAAACTTAGTCTAATTGCATCATTAGTGGCAATGTTTATCTTGAAAGTGTCACAAACCTCCATGAAATTGATGATGTAAGATTTTGGATCCTTGTGTTGTTGTCCATCAAATTGAATGAACTTTTTTCACTATCTATATAAATTTTGGTTTAATATTGAAGTTTTTGGTTGTAACAGTAGATTTTATAATACCAAACTTAGTTCTAATTAGTGATGGCCTTACATATTTAAACATAGCTCTTTATTGTTCCACCACCATAGTTTTCTTTTATATGTTCTCCAATTCTTTCTCATTCTTCTTCCATTTCTCTAAGTCTTATTATAAGATTTTAAGTAGCTATTTTTCAATTTGTATTCTCCCTTGACTATTTCTAACGAATTGCTTCAAGTTATAAACAAATCTAGCCATGAAAAGGAAATAAGAAAAAAGAAATATTAATGATTAAAACTAAAATATCAAAATAAATAACATTAATGTAAAGGAAATAAATAGTTAGAGTAATAGTAATCAATTTAATCCTATTCTTCTCCAATTTCGCTTCTTGTTTAGGCAAACATAAGACCTAAAATGACAAATAATTCTCAAGTTAAGTATTAAATACTACCATCCAAAATGCAAGCATATAATATAAATATAGTGCAAAAAGTATTACATCTTTAGCATACATCACCTATCATATTTAAATCAATATTACTCATCTTTTCTTCCCATAAATTTAAGATTTCATAAGTTAGGGAACTTTTTATAAAAATTTTGGTATTTTAAATGTAAGGGTGATTCATGTTGATTCTTGTCAATTGGGCATGTCAAAATTAGCACCTGTTTGGTTCAGCTTTTGAAGGCTCCAAAAGTACTTTTTTCTACTGCAAAAGTTATTTTAAGGCAAAAATGAATGTTTGGCTGTAAACTTCAAAAGCACTTTTGAAGTAGAAATAGTTTTTTTAAAGCTAAAATACAGCTTTTTTAAAAGCTAAAATTTGGAGCTGTTTAGAAAAGCCCAAAATTTTAGCTTTTTTCAGGTAAACCAATTTGTGTCACTTACGCATATATCAAAAGTGACTTCTGTTTTTTTTCTCTACACTGTTCTGTTTCGTGCTTGTTTTTGGACTGTTCTCATAAGCAAATACTTTTTTATTTTTCCTCCTCCTTCACAACGCAGACGTTGTGAAGGTTGTCTACGTTCAATGCAGACGAAAATCCCATTCAAGATCGCACATTTATGCAGACCTACACTTGTAGTTTTCTTTTCTTCCACTAAACTCGATCCCTTGTACTGTCTCAAGCCTCATAGAGAGCTGCAAGGTGGTCATTTTTTGATCTTCTCATGGTGTGGCAATGGAAAATGACGCATGAGTACATTTTTATACCATTTGGTGCTTTAGAGAAATGTAAGTGAAAACATGCTGAAAGGTGGCACCGCTATGGGTTAGAGTAAAGACAACTAGAATATACAATTGGTTTAGACCT
>JANIPM010000007.1:47907905-47923525 GCA_027478405.1 Erythroxylum cassinoides
AGAAAATATGGGATTTCTTGAAGGAAGAATACCAGGGAGATGAAAGAGTTAAGCACATGAAAGTGCTCAACTTCATGAGAGAGTTTGATAGACTCCAGATGAAAGATGGTGGTCTGTCAAGATTTATGCGAAAAAACTGTGCCAGCTAGCTGATTAGTTTAGACTTCTTGATGTTGAATTTAAAGATGAAAGAATTGTCCAGAAGTTGCTGATCTCAGCTCTAGAGAAATATGAAGCAACTATTGCTTCTCTGGAAAATTCGAAGGATATGTCTAGTATTAAGGTAGCTGAAGTCATAAGTGCTCTGCAAGCACAGGAGCAGAGGCATTTGATGAGGAAGGGTGACACTTCAGAGGGTGCTTATAAGGCATACACAAAGACTGTTGAGCAGGGAAGTTCAAGAAGTGGTCGAAGGAGGTTTTAAGACACAGAAGAATCAGAATCAACGAAAGGGCTAATCGAAGATGCAGTCTAAAGATAAAAATGCAAAGTGCAATCCTTGCGTGGATTGTGGTAAGTCAAACCATTTGGCTTTCAGATGTTGGAAGAGACCTAATATAGTATGTAGAAAATGCAATTAGAAGGGTCATATGGAGACAATTTGTAAGCATCAGCCTGGACACTCTACTGCTGAAGTTCAAGTTGTTGAAAAAGAGGAAAAACTTTTTATTGTTACCTGTGATCTAGTGGAGTCACCCTCAACATAGTGGATCATAGGCAGTGGCTGTACAAGTCACATGTCTTCCAATCTTAGTATGTTTACACAGCTGGATAGATCTTTCCATGCAAATGTCAAGCTTGGAGATGGTCAGTGCATATCAATAGAAGGGAAAGGAGTAGTTGAGATTTGTACCAGAGAAGGTCTTAGCACAATTTCAGATGTTCTTTTTATGCCTAAGATTCACCATAATCTTCTTAGTGTTGCACAACTCATTGAAAAAGGTTTTAAAGTGTTCCTTGAAAATGATGAGTGCAGAATCATAGATTCAACTGAAAAGGAGATTCTCAGAGTTAAAGTGAGAAATAAATGCTTTTCTCTGAGAATGGAAGATGTTCAACAGATTGCAATGGTTAGTAATGCTTAGATGACAGATCTTTGGAACAAGAGATTGGGACATTTTCATATGAGAGGACTTGAAGAAATGGCAAGAAAAAGAAGATGGCAGATGCCCTTCCTGCAGAGCTGAGTGATGGATCTCAGTGTACAACATGCTTTAAGGGGAAGCAAGCTCGACTCCCATTTCCTATATCATCATGGAGAGCTACTGAAACATTGCAATTGATTCACATGGATATGTGTGGACCAATGCTTGAAGAATCCTTGAGTGGCAGCAGGTACTTTTTGTTAATGATTGATGATTACTCTAGATACTCTTGGATTTATTGTTTTAAAAGCAAGGGAGAAGTAACTTACATCTTTAAAGATTTTAAGAATCTGGAAGAAAATCAGTGCAGCAAGAAAATCAAGTCAGCAAGAACTAACAATGAAGGAGAGTTTACTTCAGAGAATTTTCAGCAGTTGTGCAAGGAAGCTGGGATTAAGCATCAGCTGATAACATCTTACACCCTCAACAAAATGGGGTAGTGGAAAGAAGAAATAGGACAGCCATGGAAATGGTGAGATGTATGCTACAAGAGAAGGGACTTCCCAAGAAGTTTTGGGCTGAAGTTGCACGCACAACTTGTTTTCTGCTAAATAGGTTATATATCAGAGTTCTTGATGGAAAGACACCATATGAAATGTGATGCAGGGTGAAGCTTAAGCTCAAGATTCTCAAGATCTTCGGAAGCCTATGCTATTCTCATGTTCCACAAGTTAGAAGAGGAAAATTGGATAGCAATAGTGAACCTGCTATCTTTGTGGGATATTTAGAAGTTACAAAAGGGTACAGACTCTATTTCCCTGATCTGAACAAAGTTAAGGTGAGTAAGGATGTTCATTTCCTTGAAGATAAACAATGGAATTGGCAGAGATCAGAACAAGAACCAATAACAAAAGAGAGTGAGCAATCTATCAAATATGATACAGGTATGAATTTCACTAATCCTTTTAAGATAGATGATGAAATTTCAGAAGATGAAGATGATGATGAGAACCAAGTAGAAGATATTGACCATGTTTCTATGAGAGGAACAAGAAGCTTGGCAGATATCTATAAAAGAAGCAATGCAGCTGTATGTGAACCTACTCATGTGCATGAGGCTTTGAAAAATGCAAAATGCAAAATGCAAATGTGCAATGCAGGAGGAGTTGGACATGATTCATACGAATAAGACTTGGACACTTGTTGACAGACCAACCAACAGAAAAGTGATTGGTCTTAGGTGGGTGTTCAAGCTCTAAATGAATCCAGATGGCTTTATAAGTAGATATAAAGCATGTCTAATGGTGAAGGGATATGCATAGATTGAAAGGGTGGACTTCAGTGAGACCCTTGCACCTGTGGCAAGGTTAGAAACAATAAGATTGATTTTGGCTTTAGCTGCAGAAAAGGAATGGGAGGTGCATCAAATAGATGTTAAATCCGCCTTTTTAAATGGAGAATTACATGAAGAGATCTTTGTGGAACAACCAAAAGGCTTCATCATCAAGGGAGAAGAAGGAAAAGTATACAAGTTGAACAAAGCATTATACGGGTTAAAGCAAGCACCAAGATGCTGGTACTCGAAGATGGATAATTTTTGTTGCAAATCAATTTTCAGAAGAGCAGCAGTGAACCTACACTCTATGTAAGATGTGAAGGAGGCCATGTAGCTATAGTATCTGTTTATGTACATGATTTGCTCTTAACTGGAAGCTCAAGTGTTCAAATCAACAATTTGAAGCTTCAGTTTAGGAGTATAATCGAAATGACTGATCTTAGGTTGATGAAATATTTTCTAGGCATGGAGTTGAATCAAAAGAAAGGACAGATCTTTATGAGCCAGAAGAAGTATACATGTGATGTGCTCAAGAGGTTTCAGATGGATCAATGCAAAATTGTCTCAACTCCAATGTGTCCAAAACAGAGTTTGCTGCAGAATGGTGAGCATGAAGAGGTTGATAGTAAGAGGTATCGAAATATGATTGGATGTCTCATGTACATCATAGCTACCAGACCAGATGTGTAATTTGCTATGAGTGTACTTTCCAGATTCATGAGCAATCCAAGGAAGCTGCATCTAGTTGCTGTTAAAAGAGTCTTGAGGTATCTCAAAGATATCTTGGATTATGGACTGTGATATAAGAAGACTAGAACATGCAATTTAAAATGTTATGCGAATAGTGATTGGGGAGGCTCTTCGAAATATATGACGAGCACCACAGGATTTTGCTTCACTCTCGGATCAACTTGTTTTTCATGGAGTTTCAAGAAGTAAAAAGTTGTGGCATTATCTACAGCGGAAACTGAGCCAGTTGCAGCTACTTCAACAACAAAACAGGCGATCTAGGTTAGGAAGCTACTGTCGGATTTGCAAATGACTGTGCAGAATCTTACGATGATGTATGTTGATAATCAAGCAACCATTGCCATCCCAGTGAATCCAGTATTTCATGAAAGGACTAAGCACTTTAAGCTTAAATACTACTATTTGAGAGATGTGTATCAAGATAGTGAAGTGAAACTGGTGTTTATAAGGATAGAGGAGCAGATGGTTGATTTGTTTACAAAGACATTTCATGTTTCAAGGTTTGAATGTCTTAAAAAGTTAGTGGCGGTAGAGGCGAATACTCTTAGCCAAGGAGGAGAATGAAGTAGCGATGGCTCAAAGGAAGTGAAGATGACGTGATGTTGAAGGAATAAGAAGTTGTGAAATCTGTAACTAGCAGTTAGTTAGTTAGTGACAGTTATTATTTATACAGCTGTAATCATGAATGTACGTAACACACATGCAATCAAACAATTCTTTGATATACATAGTATCTTAATATCACTCAAAACACTCTCTTCTTTCTTTTCTCGTTAAGCTTTCTTTAATATTTTCTTGCTAAATAACTCATCAGTTCCCGCTGGAACTGATCAAATAAACCTCATGTGCAATAGATAACAACTACACAATTCACTTGGATCTGCAATTATGGCTGCCCTGTCGAGAAACTTGAATCTTTCAGTATGAACAAGCCTGATTACCTCAACGTCTGAATTATCGATTGGACGATCATAAAAGGAATGTACAACATTTGGCCCAACATTAATCTTCCGTTTACAAGCGGCAGTGATCACTTTGACCATATCTACAAATATGCTTCACTGAGGCTTCTTTAATATATAAGTATGGTAGCCAATCAAGAAAAGGATTATGGAGACCAATAAGCAAGATGTTGGTATGGCATAGCCTATGATCCAACTCACTTCAGTCTGAACATAGACAACTGCTGTCAGAGCTATGACTAGAGCAATGGTAAACGAGAAGTACCACCAATTGAAGAAGCTCTCTAGCTGAGCTCTTCCCTTTTCAGTTGCGCAATTGAGTTGATCAGCGCCAAAGGCAATGTTGCAGGGTCTAATTCCACCAGCTCCTACTGCTAAGAGTGCTAGACAGCTGAAAAGAAAACCAAGTTGCCATTCTGTAGGCTCTTTGGGCATCGGATTCTTTGATGCAGGCTGATGTCTTAAGTTAGTTATACCAGTTGTCATGGTCAATCCTGCCATACCCTGTAAAAAAATATCCAACATGCAAATAATATTCTTAACATTCCATCACATAGTATTTTTTTAGATATCTTTTTCCTTCTCAAAATAGTAAAGATTCATGGAGTTATTTTAATGATCATTCTGATCTGGAAAGTTGAACTTAAGGAAGAAGTTACAAAGCTTGGATAAGATTACCAGAAGAGATGATATGCTGCCGAAGAGAAGGGTACGGAACCTGCCCAAATAAGTATCAGAAAGAAAAGCACCTAATAGTGTCGTAACGTTGGAGGAGCCAGACCATATGGTGATCACTGTTACAATTACTACACCTTCCATGATATATTTACTTTTCAGATAAACTGTGAGATTCCCTATCAAGCTCATCAAAGCCAACTTCTCAAAAAACTCGTTCCCTTACAAAATTGAAAAAAGGAAAACACTCGTCAGAGTAGCACACCAAACAACACAGAGAGAGTTTAAATCCTGGTGGGTGTCTATTAAAGCATGCAATGTAGCTGGATTCCTGACGGAATTACCAAGGATGTACTTTATGGCTCGCCATCCTCCTGACTTCTTAGCAGGAGGACGTGACCGACCATTCTGCTCAAGTTAAGACAATTGATCTATAAACTATTGCATCTCCCATCACAGCTATTAGTTGAAGTTACAGTTGATCTTGTCTAGTCATGAACACATTGAACTACAATCCTTAGAATTTATGGAAAGGAATCTCCAGGATTGTGGCTTCTTACATACATCAATCTGGACTAGTGACTACAGCTCCATGTGCCAACCAAGGGGAATCCGTCACAAAAGGTTGAAGTGGTTAGCGCAATAATAAGATGAACCCCAACAGAAGAACAGCAGTTTAGTGTGCTTTTCTAACCCTCTGGTTAGGATTCGTCAGGGGGCTGGATCCAAAAATTACGTCTATATGCTAGGAAATCTTTCTTTCTCTCCTCCTATGCT
This sequence comes from Erythroxylum cassinoides, assembly GCA_027478405.1. NCBI lineage: Eukaryota > Viridiplantae > Streptophyta > Magnoliopsida > Malpighiales > Erythroxylaceae > Erythroxylum > Erythroxylum cassinoides. The sequence continues at coordinate 47,913,491 of JANIPM010000007.1, forward strand.
CACGCTACTGAAATGACATTTTAGAATAAGTCATGCGATAGTGTTGCAATCTGATACTCATCTCAACCTCCAAAACCCAATTTCTCAAATTTCATACCATCTGTTAATTTGTTGCAAGTTGTTTTAGGGTGTTAAAAAATCAACTCGTAACCATCCTTTTTTTTCTTCTGCATTTGTCTCTCTTTTTTCTGTAAAATATTTATAACTCTTTTCTGATTTTTCTTCAAAATTAAAGAAAACAATTATAATAAAAATTAATTATAGTGAAAACTATGCTTCTGTTGGCTACTTTTCAAGTGCACGCCACTCCTGGCTCCTTTGAAAGATTATTTTACGTAACATGCTACAGTCTGGTGCCTCATTTTCTTCAATTTCGGTTAGGAAAAATGAATATCAATTCACCATGTTTGTACACAAAAACAAATTCACTATGCTTGACAGCTTTTGTACGACAAGAAAATTATGTCTTCCAAGTAGAAAAGCATCCAGAAGAGAAGAGAAGAGAAGCTAGCTCCACCTACAACTAGGGGTGACGAGAGCATATACATTCTACAAAAGAACAACCAAGCAGACACCATGCATTCAACTGCGCGAGTAAAATAATCCATACTCATTATGAAGCTCCGCCAAAAATAGTTCTGAGCGCAGACTTCTGTTTGGCAGTAAGTGTTGAAGGGTAAGCTACGTCAATCTTGATTCTCAGATTTCCCCTTTTTCCAGGTTCACTTGAATCTGGCATTCCTTCATTCCGCACGATGATCTCATGTCCTGGCTTCACAATATTTGTAAGTGGGATCACAAGGATTCTTCCATCCAGCGTAGTCAACTCTATGCACGTACCAGTGAGGGCCTCCACCACTGTTATCTCCCGGTTCAGTACCAGATCATTACCATCTCTCTTATATATAGCATGTGGCTTCTCATCTATCACATATACGAGATCCGTGGGAATACCGAAAGGTACGCTACCCTTCTCAGGGAAAGTGATTTTTGTGCCCGGCTTCCATCCAGGTTTTATCTCAATCGTCAGTGTTTCCTCAATCGTCTGAAGAGAACTGCAGAGAATTATTCATTTACACCGAGTCCAAGGCAGACGCCGACAGTTACAAACTTCATCACATCACATCAAGAGAAAAGCATTTTACTAATGTTCTTTTTTTCATATAGATGCACCACAATGCAACAAGGCGATATTTTTGGATTGATCTGATCACTCGATTCAACACAAATTCGTTTCTGTTATAACCAGGTCAACTTATTATGGCCCATCTATTGCACGAAAGCGAAGGCAAGGCGAGACTAAACGGCCCACATCTTCGTTTTCTTTAGAGCACAAATGTTCTTCCTATTGTTTCCTACATAAACAGAATGTTTAATTAATTATTCAAAGCTGTTAAGGTACTGAGTTGCTTTTTTACATCCTTCTTAAAACCAGGCAGCCACTCTAATTGCTTCTCCAACCCTTTTTGATCTTCCAGAAATCAATTCCAACGGTAATAAGTACACCTAAAAGATCAATTCAGCAACAAAGCATGGTACGTAAAAGCTACGAGGAACTAAGTTTACCGCATGACAGGAGACCAAGATAATATCTTCATAGGTCAACTTTAACCTCACGTTATCTATTCTAGAAAAGACAGAAACAGGTTCTATCACTCCAAATTGTTGATCGTTCATGGAGTAGATAGTTTAAGATACTTAGTTAACTATTGATGTAACTAAGCCAGGAAGAAAAGATTTGGATAATACGTCAACCTGATAATTCAGGTGCAAATTTCAACATAAACTTGCAGCCGGCACTTCAATCCCTTGTCTTCAGCTTAAAAAGGTTTCTAACTTCATTGACAAAGGTAAACGAACTCGCTTCAGGACCAATCGTTGCTCACAAGAGATAGAGCAAGAGTGAGTCCTACCAAGAACCCAAAAGCCAACTTCCTATTCCTTAACTCATTAGATGCAAGAATAGATCTTTCCACACACAATGGATGCAAATTTCTGAATAAACTGCGAACTTCTTGAACAAATTGATGCATTTTTGCTCGTCAAGAAAATGTATACTTTTGCAAACAGAAATAGATTCTTTTACGTATGTAAACTTACTTAGAACCATTCTAAACAGTACAAAGTTAATTAGAAACAACATACGTACCAAGAATTGTCAAGGATGTCTCTTGAAATCGTCATCTCCTTCTTGGCTCCTTGATACAGTTCCTCCAAGCTACACAGTAACTGATGCTCCACCGCAGGTTTTTTCACCCTTATCCTATCCCTAACACTCCCTTGCCCACGGTGCCCTCTTCCGGCGTTCTCCAATGAAAAATATTCCTCGTCGACATCCTCCCAAGAAAACTGGAAAGGATCAGTCTTCGACACCTCCTCGCCGAAGAGATCGTAGTTCTGGCGTTTTTGTGGATCGCTGAGCACGCTGAAGGCTTCCGAAATTTGGTTGAACATAAACTCTGCCTCCCTTCTCAACGTCGACGGGACATTATCCGGATGCCACATACTGGCGAGTCGGTCGTAGGCCTTCTTCAGATCGTCGTTGGAGGCGTTCCGATTCACTCCGAGGATCTTGTAGTAATCTTCCCACATTTCTATGTATATATATCCCTATTGGAATGTTGATGTGTGTAAGCTTACGGCGGCTGCTCGGTGATCGGAGCGGAGGATGTAAGTAGCGTTTCTCTGACAGTTATTGGGTCCTACAGACTACAGTAGTTAGTTGGTTGGTTGGCTTAACTGTGAGCAAGAAATCAAGCTTAAGTCCCCAAGTAGACGGGCACGTGCAATGCTAATAATGACGTGGCAGGTTCATACATTTTAATTTAATTTTAAAAATGGGATTTGGTTAGGCGAACAGTACGTGCCTATTGTTCCTATTGTTGTCGAGGAATAATCTTCTGTTCAATTTTATGGTGTCTTATTATGTCCAGTAAATCTCAATCATTTATTTATGCGAGACCCACACGAGATTCATATAAATAAATGGCTGAGATTCACTGAACACAATAAAACACCATAAAATTATACAGAAGATCTAAACTCTTTGTTGTTTGCCGTTCATCAAATGGTACCGGGCTGGATCCTTTTTTATATATATAAGAAGGAATAAAACGGATTACATAATGAGATTACCGGGCTGGATCCTATGGCATTGAAAGTTTGGCAGCGAACCAAGTTTGACCAGTTAATAGGCAATTCTAGAAGAAGATGACTCTTGAAGAAAAAATAGAACACAACAGAGGAAGAAATGAAAAGGTAATATAGAAAGTCAAAGTCGACACATGTACAAGTGACAACGAACCTTCAAGGGAATCTAATAAACCTTGGCATTGGCATTGCCTTCAGAAATCACATTGATACAATTTTGTTTCTGCACCAAAACAATCATCTAAATTACTCACTTGGCGATACAAATATACAAGAAATCTCTTGACACTAACTTCAAAACTACCATAACATGCCACCACAAGACCAGCTGCTGAAGTTTGATAGTCCCCGGCTCTAGCAGGATAAGCGAATCAAGTTCTTCAAGCTGAAGTTCACCAATGTTCAATCCACCACCTAAATCTTGCATTCTAGAGAAATTTCAGAAGCTGGTATTCCTTGTTTATGGAATGTTCCGATTATAGGACAGAAATATTCAGCGAGCACAATCGAATTAAAAGAAAAAAGTGTATGAATCCCTCAAGTTTAGACAGCAATAGATTGCCCAGTAACTGCATCATGGAGATGCAATGAACCATCTTTCATCAAATTAAGGCTTAAGCTCTTGAACCTCTCTCTTGAATACTGCCTAGATGCCTTTCTCCAATCCGTTCCGGTTTTCATCATAGCAACAAACTCTTCATAACTTATACGCCCATCCTGGAGTGTAATAAAATAAAACAGACAGAAAAGTGAATGTGAAGCAGATGAACACATTAAAAAAAGAGATTTCAACTGTTCTGTTGACAGTGCCAATCCTTTTCAAAAGCTCATACCTTGTCAGTGTCAACTTCACGCATGATATCATTGAGCACATGATTATCAGTTTCACCGGATTCATCCGCTAATGCCTCTCGTAGCTCATCTAACTCAATATAACCATTTCCATCCTTATCAAAAAACATGAAAGCCCTGTGAAAATGCTCATCATTCTCCATCTTCTGCAAGTGAATTGTCACTGCAACAAATTCGCCATAGTCGAGCACCCCATTCCCATCAACATCAGCCTAAACAAGAAGCACAAATTAACATTCAACAAAACTTCAGAATAAACAGCAAAAGAACTACTAAATATTATATCTTTAAAAATAACAGCATTGAATGAAACCGTTGATTTATCATTGGTAATAATTCCACAACGAGAGCTTCAAACAGTTAAAACCAGCATAATAGCTCTACTACAAATACAGAATGTTGTATCCTACAAAATATCAATACCTACATATTTTGATCAAGGAGAAGATAGTGCCTTTCCATTTTCATGGCAAGCAATAGTTTTTTTAATTCTTAAGTAGCAAGTACGTAGGCAACTCAGTTTCCATCTAAATGCTTTAAGTCATCAAATTTTCAACCCTTGTATCAAGTGACAAAGGAAATTCTACTGCAGTAATAGGCAAAAGTTGGCATCTTTGTGAACCAAAAACAATAATTGAGGATCTTAATTATAACCTTGGTGTTGGTGGAAAACACTCGACCCTTTCTAAAGAAAAAAGGAGAATATCAACAACTAAAAACTCCCAAGAATTTTGCAACACATACAAGTTTCAGTAACTGGAAAATCTAGACTTCGTCTTGCAATTCACTATTTAAACAAGGTATTACTATCCAGCACCAGAAATGATCCTAAATTAGTGAAAATGTACCAGGAGAATTTTCCAACACATACAAGTTTCAGTAACTGGAAAATCTAGACTTCATCTTGCAATTCACTACTTAAAAGAGGTATTACTATCCAGCACCAGAAATGATCCTAAATTAGTTAACATGTACCAGGAGAAAGTAACTACATGATGCAAGTCAAAATTATCGAGTGTCCAATACTTAATGCAAACACAGAAAGTGATATTAGATTTTACCACTTCCATCAGCATCTTTATCTCAGGTTCGGCCAACTGAGAACCAACTTTTCGAAGACCAGCCCTTAGTTCCTCATATGACACTTTGCCATCATTATCAGTATCCATCAAAGTAAACATATCTCTGATTAATTCAACCTCTTCAATAGATAAGTGTTCTGCAATTACCTGTGGCATTAAATTGTGAAAAACACATCAATTTACTGTTAACAAAGCTGCATAATAAGTTTACTATCATCAGAACTTAAGCAGATAATAAATAAAACAGAGATGCTTACTCGCAATGCTTTCTTCTTGAACCTATTCATCATCGAGAACTGCTTGAGCCTTGACCTCACAATATCACCTAAGGGAACATTTGATGCTTTCTTTGCATCTTGTAGCCATGGATGCTCTGCAAAGAAAGAGAAAGCAAAATGCAGGGACACCTCTTTAGAAAGACAAGCCCTACTGGTTGATAAACCTTCTGAGAACACACACATACAATGACAAGAACCAAACAAACAAAACCTTCAAAGAACATCATCTCTGAATCCTGGAAAGAACAAGATTTTTAGTTCTGGACACATCATATTTCGTATTTAAATCTTACAACCCCTGGGATATAAGGAGCTAAGCTATGTTACATTAAACAGAGCTCTAGGTTCCATAATAGCAACAATGATGCGGTAGTTCTAACTTCAATTTCTGCATGGAAAGGGTTTCTTTAGCCACTGGACTACGAATGAAGACACCAGTAACAAATTCACAAACAACCGTTCACAACAAGACCAAATCCTGACTTACCAAGAACCTGCTGAGCAGTCAAGCGCTTCTTTGGATCCGGCTCTAACATCTGTCGAACAAGACTTTTTGCACTATCTGAAATCTGAGGCCATGGTTCCCTTTTAAAATCAATCACCCCCCTCAAAATTGCAAGAGCAACACCCTGCTCAGTCTCTGACGCAATAAATAAAAGAAGACCACTTCAAAAGCCCAATTCCTTATGAACACTTTAGCATCGACAACAATACTGCGGACTAGAGAGAATACCTGCCCAAAAGGGAGGAACCCCGCACAACAGAATATACAGGATAACACCAGCACTCCACACATCAACCTCGGGCCCGTAATTCCGCTTTAGGACTTCAGGTGCCATGTAATAAGGACTGCCCACAATCTCCGAAAACTTCTCCCCTGCTATACAAAACCAGAACTTAGAAACAGAGACCCAAAAGAAGAAACACGACTATGAAGAAGAAGAAGAAGAAAAATATAACGGACTACAATAAGCAAAAATCACAAACAAATTTGAAACTCTAGCTGACAGAATACCAAGAACCAGAGAGCAATATAAAGGACGCGCGAATTAAAATCAAAACTCCCGATACACGATGCAAATAATAACTTAGTCTCCAGAAACACAAGTAACGTCCATGTAAAAGAATTCTAAATTAAACTCACAAACCCAGAGACATGGTTATAAGTACAAACCTGGCTTGAAGAAAACCGACAGGCCAAAATCGATAGCCTTAAGAGCCGAATTCTCCTTCTTATTAGCAAAAAGAAAATTTTCAGGCTTCAGGTCTCTATGAATAACCCCATTCTCGTGGCACATCCTCACCACATCTGCAATAGTTCTCGCAATATTCGCCGCAGCTCTCTCACTATAATGCCCTCTCGCCACTATCCTATCAAAAAGCTCACCACCTTCACACAACTCCATAACCAAGTGAACGTTCTCGTAGTCCTCATATGTCGCTTTAAGCTTCACTATGTTAGGGTGGTCCGGCAAAGTCGACATGATCGCCACCTCCCTCCTCACGTCCTCTATGTCCACGGCGGTCCGTAACTTCCTCTTCGAAATGGACTTGCACGCGAGCGCTTCTTTACTCTCACGGTCCGTACACAGATACGTGATCCCAAACTCGCCGCGACCCAGCTCACGTCCGAGAACGTACTTATCGCCGATCCGAGGCTGGTGGCTGAGTGGGCCAACGTCTTTGAGAACCCGGATCGGAGCCGCCGGAGAACGAATCAGGTCATTAGCATACGGGTTGGGTTTTCGTTCCTTGGACTTCTTTTGCTTGCGTGTTTGGTTTGTTGGGTGAGTTTTGGAGTCCGAGTTGGCGTCTGCTCTCACACAGGCGTTACAGTTTCCCATTGTCGGTCTTATGTAACCAAAAAAAAAAAAAAAACACACACACACACACAACAACAACCTTAAAGAAGGTGATGAACCGATCACTGTTAAAGTTGGTTTTGTTGAATGAGACGGTGATCGTACGTGAGAAAAGGCAAGTAGGCGACGGGAGGGAAGGAAGTGAAAACGCGGGTTTCAGTTGAGAAAATGAAGGGGTTTTGAAAATTCTGTATTATTATCTGTTATTTATAATAATTATTATTATTTATGATTATTTATGGTAAAATAATCCGGACTTTATTAAGGGGGGAAGATCATAGTGATTGTGTATAAAATGATTTTTTTAATGTCCTAGGTATTTTCTATGTTGGTAGGAGATACATACTTATTTTTACGAATTATCTTTCAATTTCAGATAATTAACAAAAATGACACATTTTATTAATTACTAGAGTTTTGATTTATCATTGTGTTTATTAATTTTGTTAATCATTTCCTAAACTTTATGTCACTTTTGCCGACTGTTTTCCTTGACCCAAACGAGAAAAACATGTCTTGCCTTGTGAATCATGACATGTTATTATGAAAAACAAAAATAATATAATCAGGCAAATTTTCTCGCCTGTTACAGAATAACGTTATTTTGTAAAAAAAAACTACGTCTTTTATATTTTTTAAATATATATAAGGTCTAAAAGGATAATCTTAACCTATTTTTATTTATCCTATTTTATTCTTTATAAAAACTTATTTTTAATACTCATATAGTAGCTTTTCTCATGACCAATAAAATATTAAGAGCGTAAGTGTATATCACCAAAAAAAAGGTATTCTATGGCTGGGACTGGGGTAAATCTGTAAATGTTCCATTGGCTTAATAAATATTTTACTTTACCAACTACGTAGATGATTGGTCCACAACTCCATTTTTCTCGATAACTTTTGGCTCGCATGAAATGGACTAAACGAGTCAATCTCAGCCGTCTGATCAAGCTTAATTATTGCTGGAGGAAGGGGAGTTTAAAGCTCAGGTTCCTGAGAACTGACACGAAGTCGTCCAGAGCGGTCACCGGCTTAACCAACACGGTAGCTGAATTTGACCCAGACCACTTTGAAAATTTTGGGCTGCTCTTTGAATATGTGTCCATTTTCATTTTATTTCTATTTTTAGTGGATTAAACTTTCTTATTTAATAATAGATGGAAGATTAGGGTAAATAAAATTGTTCAAAAATCAACGAGACTTGTTTAAATTACAAATATATTTTATAAAGTAATGCCAACTTCAATGCCGAACTGGTTTTCTTTCTCATTTCTTTTTGACCTTTCCAAACATTCTCAAAAGTGAACCCATAGCCCACAATCATATTGTTCTCCGTTTGGTTGAGTGAGAAAAAAAGCAAGGAGAAATTTCACTTTACTTTTGTGTGGTTGGAAAGTCTCGGATTCAATCTACTAAAACAGGTTTTTTTTTGTAAAATGTAAAAAAAATATAAATACAATTAATGATCACACAATGATGTGTATTGAGATAATCCTAAATTAAATTACATAAAAGTAAAATGTAAAGAAAAAGATTTGTACGATTAATGACACTCGTAAAGCGAAAAGAAATAAAATATTTTATAAAAACTGCATATAATTGATAGTTTTTTTTCAAGGACTTTTATTTATTAAAATAGCTTGGAATAAAACATAAGAGAAAAATCATGTATTGATACTTTTTAACCTTCCTAAATATTGGAATTAACTGGGGTTGAAAACATACAAAGGCCAATAATGCGAGTTATTACACTGGTTTTCATGGATTTGAGCAAATAGTCATAGAACACACATAAGTTTACTAGCCTATGCTAGACTTCTGTGTTTTCAGGCTTTTTTTTTGGGGGGCGTGATACTTGAGCATGTCATTGTCTTCTTTAAGAAATTGAAATGTATTTATTAGGAGGACATGTGAAATGTATTTATTAGGAGGAAATGATTGAATTGACTTTAATATTTTAAACAAATAACCATAAAGTCATCCATATTAGTTTTTTGGGGTAGGCAAGGACTAGCCTTTCTCTTAAGGGTGACATCGCCTATAGTATAAACATAGTGAAAGAGTACAAGACACTCCAAGTTGGCCACGTCATCATTTTGATTAAAAATAGAGTCTAAAGACAGGACCCAAAGTCTTCTATTCATTTACAATTACAAAGCCTCTGTCATAGGTTCATACTACACGTACAAAGTACATTCGTAGCGGTGTTTGTGTTTTCAAACTCAGAACTTAACCGTTGATACAATCTGATGAATGGCATGAGTTACAGTTCGGGTCTTAAACTGATATCTAGATTGTGAAGGTGTAAGGATTGTGTGATTATAAAAGATTGATTGATTGACTTCAAAACATGGAATCAATCCGTAGCCATAAAATAAAATATGCGTCTTAGTTCTATACTGTTTATTCTCTTCTTTCCCTAATCTAAAAACTTAAGAGGTTCAAATTTTGTGGGGACCGTAAGATTTGCTTTCAAAATTACCAGCTAAGTCCACTGTACATTCATCAGATCACCGCCACGGAATATAATGCAGTGTTCGGTTAGTGTCTTTGGGATGAAGACACTAACCGAGATGGATAACAAGGACATAAAAGTTTTGTGCTCCGTAGTGTTTGTTTGCTGTCCTTATCTATTTTTGTTACGTCTTCAGAGGATAAAGATAAAAAAATTTTGTTCCTTCCAAGACTGTGGTACAAGAATTCTAATCCTAAAAACAAAAACAAAACACATAAGAAAATAACAGAAATACCCCTCTCTCACTTAAGCAATTTTTTAATTCTTAATTATATTATTAAACTCATCATCAT
>JANIPM010000007.1:47926316-47936361 GCA_027478405.1 Erythroxylum cassinoides
AACTTTTTTGCTAATACAAATCATTCGTTTTAAAATAATTAATGAATTACATCTTTTCAATTATATTATACTGCAGAGGTATTTTTGTCATTAATACTGTTTTTTGTTATGTCTAATGCAATCAAATATATTTATATCCTCAAAACGGAGACAATTTTTTTTATTCTATCCATCTTAACTAAATATCTTACTGTCTCTAAATTTTGTTTTATTCCGTCTCTAAATTTTTGCCTTATTATGTGCTTATTTATTCAAGACAATAACCGAACATAGCGTAAAAGTTTACGCTTGGTTGCACTGGGCAGCGTCCAAATGATAACGATAGTTCTGAGTAAAACAAGTTGTCTACATCAACTCTGTCAAATTCCAAGGTTCTAGGTTCAATAATCCGAAATTACTGCTTCGGTCAAACTGTTAAGGGAAATATCTCAAAAAGATTGGAGATAAAAGTCTCTAAATGTTTTAGTTGACGCGAGTGTCATTTTGGTCTCCATTTCTGTCTACAAAAGATGAACTTGGAGATAAAAGAAAGAACAATCATGGATAAACTAGTCAGTGAGAAGACACATCCAAGGTGTGATGGTGAAGTCGAAAGAGAGATTTAAGTTGATCGTGTCATGAAGAAAAGGAATTCCATAACCTGGCACGCCATGGTAATGGTAGGCCAATAAAGCTTAGAGAAAGGCCATTTTTGTATATGACCATTATCATTATGTCTCACTCTCACAGCTCAGCCACGCCAACTGCAATAAAGCAAAGGGGTCGGGAAGCTTTTCGAGACGAGATCCTTTTGCCAATGTTATAAAATTGTAGCAAGAACTTGTGCCTGATTCCTGTGGTTAGAGGTTAGTGGCTTTGTGTGTTTGCTGTATATTTTAAGTTAAGCCCATCAAGATTCCCATTCACTTGCTTGATGACCTTTTTCTTTATGTTATATCTGCTCTTCGAAAGGACATTCTTCTCGTCTGTCTAGTCAAAAGGAAAACAGAACAGTTACATGGGAATTGACTGAAATTAAAAGTAACAAAATTTCGACGAAGGGGGGGTTTTCCTACTGAATAGTAAGTGCAACAAAATTTTGAAGCAATTATGAACGCAATGAAAAAAAGTGATTTTTTTTATTTTAAAAATTATGAATTATAAATAAAAAGAATTGAATCGTATGTTATTCGATTTCTTCTCTAATTGTCAACCACAAACTATTCACATAACTCAAATATTTTTTAAAAAAGACATAAGTGTTAACTTTTTTTTCATAAAAACTCTTAAGTTTCTTTTTAATTAAATTTAAATTATTATTTTAACTAAAATCTAACTTAATTATAATTATAATTTAATTTTGTTAACATTAAATATCTTATATCTGATCCTTAAACTTCTTTAACTTTAAATCAAATTCAACTTAAATTAAAATTATTTTCTCTTTTACTACTCTTTATGTATGTCACAATAAGTTTATAATATATGTAATAATTATAAATTACAATTCTAATTCATAATTAGAATTAGATCAATTAGGTTGAGTTAGATCACTTTGACATTTATAATATTTAAGTGGTCATGATATATTGTTAGGCGTTAATCTTGATTTATGATTATAAATTGTTTTATTGAAAAATTAAAGATAAATTAAAACGAGTCAAAGTGATTTAACTCAATCTATTAATGTATAGTTATAATGTATAATTTTATCATTTCGTCATTTAATGTTTTAATTGGACATAAACCAAGAATTTAGTGTCTATTCTATTTAAAATCAATTCTGTTCATTCTTGTTATTAATAATTGATATTTGAAAACATTCTTCTTAAATCTCAATTTACTTTGCTAAAAAATTTCTTAAATTACTAATAATCAAGAACAATATATCATTTTCTCTAATTACTTTAAAGTGATGAATCCTTTATTGACTTACTTTATTATCTTTTTATAATTCATATTATATCTAACTACCACCGGCTAAACTACTCTTATTATAATAAGTTATAGGTATTATAACTAGCATGAGAACATAGTAATTGTTAGACGAGGTACTTTAGTAATCTTAAATATAAGAATTAATTATACATCCATCATAATAAAGAAATACATAGACACTCATGTAATGTTTCATTCGGGATCATTATAATTAGGCTAGTTTAGTAAACTTATTTTTTAATAAGCACTTATATTTTTGTTTAGTGTCTCTATACTTTAATCTATGAGATTAAATACTTCCTTTCATAAAGAGGAGACGGTGTGTGTTGTAGTCTTTTCCCACTATTAATGTCTAGTCTTAATATAGTAATAACTAGGAATAATTTAGAAAAAATACATAAATATAATATAAATCTCATAGTTATCCTCATTATAATTTTATTTACAAAATATATTTATTCTATGGACTTCAACATTATACATTAGTTAATTAAACAAATTTGCATAAGATAAAGAATGCTTTTAATTAATTATGTCATAAAATATGCAACCAAAAGATTAATTGTAGAACATAAACCAACAATCTCCCACTTACATTAAGTTAATCACTTAAGTATCACCAACATCTTTTTTTGTGGTGACAACAATATTTTTTGTTAATAATTACTTAAATCATACAATTTTTATCTCAATTATTGTCATAATCAAGAGAAACTCTCAAAGTACATACTTGAATCTTTTATAAAATTTTTGTTACTTTAACCTGCCTAATGACTCTAATATTCTATATTACATTATTGTTTTAACAATGTAAGAAAATATACCAAGTTCAATAAAGAACTCCTTGATCCAAATAATCATTCTTACCATTTATGTTAAGTATAATCCTCCCTTAATCCAACATATATCAACTATATGTATAAACTTAGATTAAATATTTTTACTCAACAATCTATTTCTTGTCATGTATTGATATTATAGTAATATTGAATTCAAATTTAGTATCAAATACTCAAATGTGTGAATTAGAAATATATATATCTATATATATAATCTTTATCATATCTTGTGTTGGCAAGAAGGTCAAGTAAGTATCTTCTTTTAATGACAACTATTGTCATACTATAACAAATAACAAATGTCTTTAACTGTAGTCCTTATTTATACTTTTAACAGGCTAAATTGAGTGGAACAAGTCTATCAAGACACTATACCTTTTTAACTATATTATATGCAACTTATTACATTTTGCTATTATGACGTTGGAATCTATCTTATGTATTGCCTTTAAAGTTTGGATACAGTAGTCAATTCTAAAATGTCACAATATTTTGTCATTTGTATAAAATTGGCATATTTGTCAAACTTCATTACCAAAATCTTTAATAGGAATTAATAACTTTATTGCATAATAAGTATATAATTTTCTTTCCAACTTTGAGAACTCTTCTCAAACTTAACTTATGTCTAATAATGTAAAGCCCACAAAGAAAAATAAAACAAACCCAACAACCCAACCCATTAAACCATTAAAAGGAGGAGTATAAAGTTAAGTAATATGCTGGAAAATTACATTAAATACCAACGAAAACAGCTTCTTCCTCATCTTTTCTCTTTATTTCCAAGCCGGTAAATGTGTCTAAAAACACTCATTTTCTCTTGCATTTGATATTTCTCTTATAAATTCCCTCATTGTGCTTGTTTTACATAAAATTTAGAGAAAGTTGTGGAAATTAACAACCCCAAAACTCCTTAACATTTAGGTAAATTTCCAGTAGTCATTTTATGCCTTTTTTGTGATTTTTGATCATCCTACACTACTTTATCGTTGGTTTACATGTTGTAGTTGTTTGGGATAATAATTGAAGTTATATGAAGGAATAAAAATGGAGAAAATGTGGCTAGAAAATGATAAAAGAAGAGGAGAGGGTGAAGCAGATAACATCTTTTGAAAATTTAAGTTGCATGAAGGGGCAAAATAGGAAATGCAAACAATGAAGGGTAAATTTGGAATTTACTTCCAAGAAGAGCATTTTTGGTATTAACTAAAATGAATGAGGGTAAAATAGGACTTTTAATTAGTTAAAGGTATTTTAGTGATTATGATGATTAGGTTAATAAGGATATTATTTTTATAATTAAGAATAAAGTGAAAAAGAGAATAATGTTGAATTATTAAGTATATTTGACTTGAAATTTTTAGTAAATTAGTCTAATAAAATTTCAATTTTTAGGTCTGAAAGTCCGATTAAGAAGTAAATTGGAATATAATTTAGTTGAATCTGAAATCGAGATAAGGATAACTTTGAACTTTATTCTTAAAATAAAGTACCATTTTGTTATTAATAAATTATATTTTGAATTAGTTATTAATTAAATTAATGATTAATGGTTTCATACATGAATTACAAGGTGTTTTATGGTTATATTTTGTTATGTATATTGAGTTGTATTGATTGTTAATTCAGTGAAAATGTTTAATTAAATAAAAATTGGTTGACAATATGTTGTAAATAATTAGTGAAAATCTATAATCAGTGACTTGTTTGGGATAAGCTACATTCAATAGTCATAGATTAATAGGTTATTTAGAGATGAGCAAGGGTCGCTAGGTATTTGCCCGTGGAGTAGATACTGGAGCATCTTAAGTCCTGAGGATATCCTGTGCCAATAGCTAGGTACTAGAGTGGTACTGAGATATCTTGTACAATGGTTAGGTATTGGAATAATACCAGGAGACCAAGAGAGATTGAGAAATTTAGGTACCTTGTGCTGATATTTATTTATTTATTTACATTTCTACTTAGTGAGAGATTATGATGAGATGAGAGGGGCCAGTAGATCGTTGAAACTTAGCCTACTAGGTTAAGAAAGGCCTAAACAATTCAGTTAATTATGGACTAAAGCAAAAATGACAATTATAAATTAATATGTGTGTTAATCATTGTTTGTTAAAATTTTTGAATTAGATAAAGTAATGTTGTGAACATTTGTATTATATGTATGTTTTAATCTCTTGACTAATTTATATAATTATTTATTGAGTTATTTGATTATAAGGCTACGGTTGGTTACCCTTATTGAGTAGGTAGCTCATCCCTTGTCATTTTAATTTTTTGAAGAGGTCGAGTAATTGTCGATAACCTCAATGTATGGGACTAACATAGTGGAGTTTAGGTGGAGCCAGTAGATTAATTGAGTAAAGTTATTTAATTGTTTATATTTTTGAATGTGATAGTTTGGGTAGTTATGTTGTATAGAATATTTTTGTGTTTGACAAACAATCCTCTCTTTTGGAACTAATGAGGAATTTAATGATTAATGGCATGTTTTGGGAACTACTTAGATAATTGTGATTTAAGAATTTTTGAGAGCGTCACAAATAAATTTAGTTAACTAGAACTTATTATCAACTATACCAAATAACAAAACAAATGTAAAGTAATCAAATAATAGTTTATATACCGCTGCAATCAAATAAGACTAAGAATTCAATCATTTATTGGGTTACTCTTATTATTTTATTCAAAATAATAATCTTTACTACTATTATAAAAAGATTACTCTAATTTCTATATTGGACTAGGATCATGTTCAAATTTAATTGATCTTGAGTTACTAAACAAATTATCTAAACTTAAATTAGGTAGATAACAATTTTATTAATTACAGTTTATATGATACCTAAATATGTTAAGCGAAAACTCTTCACAACATATATCTTATATATTATTCTTAATCCTTCTTCCAAATTAATAAGATCATTTGTTATTCATCAAAATTATACAAGTTTAGTTAAGTAGGATTCATTAGTTTAAGATACAAACATATTAGGATTAAAAGGGCTTTAATTTATCCGACAAGGCTTATAATAAATATAGTTCTAGTTTTATACTTAAATAATGAAAGACAACATTCAAATTCACAACATGTATTTAATATTTAACAAAAGATTTAATTTTTAATGGTCTTATACAGATTACAAGTAAAATATCATATATTTAAGCATGTAATTCATCGTGCAAATATAATAAAATGATAAGCATGAAAGATTGTTTAATTCTAATTGTCGATATAATCGTAACAATTAGAATACTATTTTTCAACTCTTTGGATAAGTAAATTAGGTTAAACTATTTATTCCTTAATAAATCAATTTCTTATTTCAAATAAAAATTCAATTTGATTTTAAAACAATGTTCAAATTTTAATTGAAAACTACTTCCAAATCTTTTGGCTCTTTTAACAATTTAACTGAAAAAATCAATAAATTACGTACTTATTATAATTTATAAAAATATTTTTTAATTCAAAAGTAAGAAATTATAATCAAATTAGGAAGCTTTTTAATCTAATTAGAAATATCTTTTCTTTAATTGGAAAACTATTTCCTAACAATAAATTTAATTAAGAAATAGGGATGACAATTTTTGGACCATGAGCTTAAATTTAATTATTGGGCCTAAATTTAATTATTTTTAATAGATCAAGCCCAAGTTCAGATTGACTTGAGACTTAATTATTCTAAACAAAACAACATTGTTTTATTTAAAAGAATTAGGCTTGAGATAAGTATAGGCCTGGACAACCCATACTCGGATCCAATTAAAAAATAAATTGTTCTATATCTTTAATTTTAAAAAATTGGCGAGGTGGCCAATCGTCATTCCTATTAAGAAAGTCCTTTATAATATTTAATTATTTATTAAGAGATTAGTTTCTCAAATTTTGAAAATAAGATCTCATCTAACTATATCTAATATAATATAATTACGAAAGATAACTTTTCAAAACTTTACTTTGTTTTAATTATTAATTTAATAATTTAACTCTTAAAAAATTAAATTAAGTACCACAAAGTTTCCTGATAAAAATTAATGTTTTCGAAAATAATCTTTCAAATATTTAGAAAATATTTTTTAAGTTTAGACTAATTTTAATCCTAATATTATCAAGAAAAATTAATCTAATTATAATACAGGCTTAAATAAAAATCCACAAAAAGAGAAAAACAAATGGAAGGGGCGCTGTCAAGCGCCAAACCGTTTCTTGAGGACATCTAAGTCATCAAACACTCATCCCTGTCGTTTTCCACTGGTGAGTGGCTCATCAATACTGCTGGAGGCCAGCACTCTTTATGGCGACATGATTCATGAGACCAACACCCAACGCAAGATCAATCTACGTTTTCCAAAAACATAAAATAGGGGGATACGCGATAAGTTTTCAGAAACAATACATTTAGGAGAATCGTCATACTTGCACAAAACACAAACCTGAAGTTTCCAAAGCCCGTGAATGTCAACAGCTTAAACATGTTTTCCAGAAATAAAATAAGGTCACGCAATTTTAGTTTTAAGAGACCGAACATTAAGAGAAGGGAACATGGCACACTAGTATGATTTTCACACAACAAGACTTTGAGTTTCAGAAACTAAAGATTTGTTTTTCAATACTCTTTAAGTTTAATCAAATCAATAATAATCAAGAAATAATTAAAAATGGCTTTGATATTTACATGTTGTTAAAGAAATCAATTTTGGTTTGAAAATTCAGCCCGGGCCAAAACACTATCGTTTTTACTATTTAAAAACAATAATAAGTTAGGACATGCCAAGTCAATCAGTCTCGGGCTCAGTTAGGTTTGGCCTCGGCCTCACTGAGTCAGGACAGGCCCGGGCGTGAACTATTGTCATTCTTAAATAAATTATAATTCAAATGGAAGGGTTGAATTGTAATTGATTCCGATTTCTTTTATTATTTATAAAAATGAATTTGAGATTTCTTTTTAATTAAAATTAAACTTTAATTTATAATTATAATTTGATTTTAATAAAAATAAAATATCTTATATTTGATCCCCAAAATTTCTTAAATTTTAAAATTAAGTAAAGCTTAATTTAAATTAATTTCTCTCTTTAACTCATTATTTTCCTTGCTAATTAAGATAGATATCTAATAATATGTTATGATTATCCAAATAATAGAAATATTAAAGTAGTTTGACTCAGATTGACAATTAAACAAACTTTCTAACATAACGACCAATTAAACCATGGATAAAGCAAAAGAGAAGAAGGAGAACAATGAGCGATGAGTGATTACAGACGAGCGATGATTGATTACAGATGAGCTTAGACCCATAACTTCTGAGATTCAAACAAATATCCACTCTCCCTCTATGGCCTCATCTTTTTCCCCTCCACATCCTCGAACCCCTCTCTCCCCTTTACCAGTCCTCGCACCTCTTCTCCAAAAATCTGAAATCCCTAATCGTATCCAAAACCAAAACACTGACCCAAACACTTTCGTCCCTCTCTAGACTGGAGATCCTCCTCTAAAATCGACCCTTTCTAACAACCCTAACGAAATTTCCCCAACCACCAACCCTCAAGAAACAATCCCTGCTACTACTCTCCAACCCTGTGATCCTCAAAACTCGGGAAATATCAAGTCATGGAAGGTAGTTGTCTCATAAGGTACGACAAACTCCTCAGAAGATAATGCCTTATCCTACTACCTCCCCAGAGATCAAGGAGGAGTAGATCTATGTCATTCTTCCTCCGGAGTTAGCTAATTAAGAAGGGAGCGGCACAATTCAAGTTAGCTTTGATAAACTTTTTTTAATAGGAAAAAGACCAGCTTATCCAGTGGTTCAGAGAGCTTTAGCTAAGTCTTGGGTAGAGTTTGGGTTAAAGGAGACGTTAATTACTAGCTCAAACAAATTTTTGTTTAACTTTGACTCTGAGATAGGCTTGAATTCGATGTTGGAAAAGGGTCTTTGGCATATCCAAGGGAAGCCCTTATTTTTGAGAAAGTGGTGTCTGAATGGTGGGGAACAAGAAAAGGTCAAGGTTGCTCCAGTGTGGGGTAGGTTTCACAATATTTTAGTCGAATACTGGAATATTAAAGGGTTGGTGTAACATCCCATCACCGATGGGAAGGATAGAATAGTAATTTGGACCGGGTTATGAATGTTTAGAATTGTCTTGGTATGTTCATGCATACTCATACTTGTAAATAGTAACTTTTGCACATGTAACTGACTATACATGCATTCATGACATTTCCCGGTATATTTGGTCATAAATGTGATTTTGTAAAAAATATGATTTTTGTGCTTGAAACTTTAATTGGAGTGGGTCTTTGTGTGTTTTGAATTTTGGGAGAATTTTAGAATTTTTTCTGGAAAAGTTCGGAGAAAATTTCTGGACAGGAAAAAAATTGCCTAATGGCTGACTGAGTGATTTCCAGTACTAGAAATGACTATCCAATGACACTGGAAAATTAGATTCATGATTTTAGGAATTTTTGATTTGAGCCATTAGAATTTTGGGGAAAAATTGGAGTAAAAATTGAATTGTTTTGGAAAAGAACTAAATGGAGACTTTAGAAGGTGACATGTGGCAAGTGACACATGTCACTTGCCTAACATGCCACTTTTAGTTAATTAAAAAGGCTTTTCTTCCTTCTTGGCTCATCTTTCACGAAGCTTCCTCTTTTATAAAGTGATTGGTGTTTTAAAGTGGTGTTTTAAAGTGAAAATCCTCCAACGTAGCTCCTCTCCTCCTTCTTCTTCGATGGTTTCTTCTTCTTCTTCTTCTTCTTGTTAACCTCCACCCACACAAAAGCTCTTATATTTCTCTTCATGTGTTCACTAAAAAAAAATCCTAACCTAAATCTCACCCCCTCAAATTGAAGATGGTCGTGGGTGTTAGTGGGAGATAGAGAAGTGGTGGGATTGTTTTTGAAGAGTTGAAAAAAAATTGGAAGCTTAAAAGGTAAGAAACATGATTTCTCTTATGGTTTTGTAGTTAAATAAATTGTTGGTGATGTTAGTTAAATTTACATTTGCATGGAAATTGTATTTGGAAGATATGGGTATGTGTGTGTGTGAAGTGCTTGCTTTGATTGATGAATGATGTAGAATTTGATTAAAGTAAGTTGGAAGTGTTTTGGAAGGGAAAATATGTTTAGAAGAGTGTAGGAAAAGCATGGATGATGGAGGGTAAATTGCTGCCATTTTATGGCTAATTGTTTGAGTGAAGGTTTTGATTAAATTGTGGGTGATTTATTGACTAAATTGGATGCTTATTGGTGTAGAAATGGTATTGGAATGATAGGATTT
>JANIPM010000007.1:47991491-48005749 GCA_027478405.1 Erythroxylum cassinoides
GTTACAATAGAAGGAGATACCATCTAAGATCCAGTTTAGGTTAAACCTTACCAGACTCCTCGAGTTTTAAGCATGGGAAAGAAAAAGAAAACACTGCATAATGGGAGAGATATTACAGTTGACTGTGTTATAGGCTTATAGGCAGAGGATCCTCGAAGGCAACCTATGGGAAATCAAGGTAATGCCGAGGAGGAGTGCAAGAGGTAAGTGCGTTGAACCTTCCTACAATGACAATAGTTAATATGCAAAACAATGCAGGGGACAATAATGTTTTGCACCTAGCCTCGGGAGTAAAAAGGGAGGGTGCGACAAGAGAAGCATAGAAAAGTAGGCCTTAGGGAAATGTAAAGGTGGGGGAAAATAAATAAGGAAAACAACGGGAGTGCACCATGCTGGTGTACAAAGACAAGAAAAAGAAATGAGAACCAGGGAAAAGAGGGATAACATATGTAGAAACAGAATGCAGGAGGGATTGGTGGAGGAAGAGAATAATAGAGCAGGACTATAGAAGGAAAATGTAAGAGTGGGTTCTAGGGGAAGGAGAAATGTGGTTTGGATAATGACAAAGTGCCAACCACATCTGAGAATGAATCAAAGGGGGATGCAAACTCTGAAGCATCGGAGTCAGAGAAGGAAGAACCTACCTTGAAGAAGTTTGACAAAATGTCTGAACCAAACCCAAACAACCATGAAGCAGGAAAAACAAAACCCTCTTATGCAAGTTTATTCAGGAACAATCGAGAGTGGACATAAGGGGTGCAGCTTAAATATGTGTAAGTAGAAGATGAGGTTACTATAGAAATTGAGCAAGCATGAGGTTACTGCCTTGTGGGGTGCTTCACAGGAAGGTTCCCAGGTATGAAGGCTCTTGAAGTGCAAATAGCAAAATGGAAAGTGTAGTGCAGAATTCTACCTTATAACCAAGACTGGATGATATTCCAATTCAATACAGAAGAAGATCACACCATTGTTTTGACAGGAGGTCCGTATGTAGTGTATGGGAGAACTCTGCCATTGAAGAAACTATCCCAAGGCTTTGCATTTGACTACAAAGATTTCATAGAAGTCCTAATATAGGTGCAGTTGCTAAATGTACCCCTGGAATTATGGAATGAAAGAGGGCTCTCTAAGCTTGGTTCTCAAATTGGAAAGCCTTTGTGTACAAACAAGATCACCAGCAATAAGTTCCCGAATAGGCTATGCAAGAATACTAGTGGAAGTTGTTGTATCCAAAATACCTGTGACAAATTTCAAAGTGCAAATGCTTGGAGGCTCAAGATACACTCAAATGGTACTCTATAAGACCTTCCCTAATTACTGCTGCCATAACAAGAAATTTAGACACAACCCCTTTGATTGTAAGAACAAAAACAAAAACAAATAGACGAGGAATACTACAACTACTGATGAGAATGAAATTGGTAGGGAAGAAAGTGAGAGGAACAAGTTAAATCAGGAAAAGGAAGGGGGTACACCTGAAATATTTGAAGCTCAAGAGGGTGGGGACCAAGAAGAAATTCCTACCAATGAGGGAGATCAGCAAGTGCAGAAGGAAACTTTTATAAATGGAAGGGGAAATAGGGGAGAGATCATTGAATTAAGGGAACAAAAGGGCCAACGTTGGATGGTCTCCAAAAATGTGAATGAGGGGCCATGGCAGAAGGTACAAAATTACAGGAGTGCAAATAAGGGAAAGACAGTCATAACATAAACAAACAGGGTAGGAAGTGAGAAAAGGGATACCAAGCAGGTGGGCAGTAATAGAGAGGAAGTAGGTAGGAGTAACAGTGAAGATCCAAGGAGGATAGGAGGGGGGAGAGCTCCCCTAGCTAAAAAATAAAGTTACTTTCATGGAATATCTAAGGCTTAAACCAGGCCTCGGATAACATAGTGTTGTCAACCTCATGAGACAACACAATTGTAAGTTTGCTTGTTTACTAGAAACTAAATTATCTATTGAGAGCATGAATAAGATGATGAGAAATAGATTTGGAGGATGGGAATGTTGTCATAATTTTGGTTATATCCCTGAAGGCAGAATGTGTATTATATGAGATCCTACTTTTTATAAATGTCAGATTTTGGAGATTGGAGATCAGTACATTCGTGCTAGAATTTAATGTAGCATATCACAACTCACCTATTCAATCTCATTTGTGTATGGTCTATATAGTATCACCAAAAGAAGGGAGCTTTGGCGGAAACTAAAAGGAGTAAATATGGATCTAGTGAGGCTTTGGATAATATTGGGTGACTTTAATTGTGTTTGTGCAGCAAGAGAAAGACTAGGATGTCAGCCTCCTTCGGCCTATTACTTAAAGATCTACTGGATTTCATATTGACATTAGGGCTAGAGGATGCTCCAAGTAGGGGGAGTTTTACACTTGGAAGAAAAATCAATTATGGGATAAACTTGCTAGAGTACTCCTAAACCAAGCATGATACTCTTTGGGGTATTATTACCTTACACACTTCTTAGAAATGAGGGCAGAATCTGATCATTGCCCAGTTCTTATGGACATTAACTGAATGGGACAGTTAGGTAAGAAATCCTTGAAGTTCTTCAATATGTGGCTGAAACATCATTAGATATAAGACCTTATAGATAGTAGATGGGAGAGGACAGTGGAGGGATTAGCCCAATATGCCCTGTGTAGGAAACTAAAGGAGATAAAATACTCTCTGAAATCTTTGAACTTCGAGGCATATGGGAATATTTCTGCTAAGGTTAGGAATGCACAAGAGGCTTTTCAAACAGGCTATAAGGCATCCCTAAATAGACCTGATGACCTTGAATTGAACCAAGAGGTGAAGACTAAAAGGAAGCATGTTGATTTCCTACTGCAAGCAAAAAGACTATTTTTCCAATAAAAAGCCAAATGCACACATCTTATAGAGGTTGATGAAAACACCAAGTACTTCCATGCAGTGGTGAGGAAAAGAGGGAAACAAAACACAATTTCCCATATCATTAAGGAAGATGGAAATGCAACTACCTCAATGGAAGAAGTGGTAAGTTGTTATTTGAAATTTTACCAGGACCTCTTAGGAACAACATCACCTCTACACAGTTTAGACGTAGATGTTGTTACGATTGGAATGGTCCTAGATGAGCAAGCATAGGGAACATTGGATGCTTCTATCTATGATGAGGAAATTAAGAGGGCCATATTTGACATAAGAGATGACAAAGCCCCGAGGTCAGATGGCTACACTTCTGTCTTCTTCAAACAACATTGGGAAAGGGTAGGGCCAGATGTAATAGCAGTAGTAAAGGAGTTTTTTACATCTAGCAAACTGCTGAAACAAATCAAATCCTCACTCTTATTCCGAAGACCATAGTTTCACCAAAAGTAACAAGTTTCAGACCTATTGCTTGCCTGAATGTTGTCTACAAGGTGATCACTAAAGTACTGAATGAGTGTACGATGAAGGTGGTGGGAAAAATATTGGATTCAGAATCGACGGCCTTTGTACTAGGGAGAAACACGCTAGATAATGTGTTTCTTACCCAGGAACTTGTAAAGGGTTACACAAGGAAGAGGATATGACCAAGATGTATGATAAAAGTAGATATTACAAAAGCCTATGATATGGTTGCATGGGATTTTCTTAAGAACATGATGACAAATTTGGGGTTTCCTATAAAATTCACATGTTCGGTCATGGAATGTGTGCAAACCACTTCCTACTCGATCTCAATAAATGGTTCACTGCATGGAATGTTCAAAGGACAAAGGGGACTAAGACAAGGTGACCCAACGTCACCCACATTATTCCTACTAGGCTAGAGTATCTCTTAAGGTTGTTAAGAAATAGAACAGCAACTCCCCAATTCCATTTTCATCTGAAGTGTAAACATCTAGGTATTACCCACTTTGCTTTTACGGATGACCTTATGCTATTTTGTAGAGGTGTTCGAGCTTCTATAAGCATACTAGTAGGTGTACTGGCTGAATTGAAAAGGGTGGTAGGACTGAAGGTGAATATGGTAAAGTCCAGTATATACATAGCAGGGGTAGATGGATATGAGAGGGAGACCTTAAGGCAGATGGTGGAGTATCCCTGAAGGGAGTTTCCTGTCTGTTATTTGGGGATCCCATTGGCACCTATGAAAGTTTTGGTGGCCTAGTTTTCAGTGCTTATTAAATATGTTGAGGGATATTTCAACTCTTGGAAAGGTCACTCTCTCTTTCATATGCGAGTAGAATTGAGCTCATAAACTCTGTGATCCAAGTAGTGCTCTTATTTTGGCTCCAAGCATTCCCTATCCCTACTACCGTCCTTGATAGACTAACCTCCATTTGTATATTGTTCTTATGGGGTGGCATGCGCTTTAGAGTGGCATAGGAAAATTTATGCACTCCAAAA
The DNA here is from genome assembly GCA_027478405.1 of Erythroxylum cassinoides. Lineage (NCBI taxonomy): Eukaryota > Viridiplantae > Streptophyta > Magnoliopsida > Malpighiales > Erythroxylaceae > Erythroxylum > Erythroxylum cassinoides. The sequence continues at coordinate 47,995,863 of JANIPM010000007.1, forward strand.
GATGAAGGGGGTTTGGGATTGAAAAATTGTAAGAAATGGAACAATGCATTGTTTGTTAAAGTATTATGGAATATTCATGCTAAAGCCGACTCATTATGGGTATGGTAGATACATGAAGAATATTTGAGGGACACATCAATTTGGGATTGGGTACCCCACATCCGTGACTCACCACTGCTAAAAAAATTGGCATAGATTCAGGATAAGTTGGTTGACAAATTAGGAGGCCAAAGAGAAGTAGTCCTTGTCATGCAAAACATGAGTGTAAATGGAACTCCTTCATCACAGAAAATATATGAACTAATGCAAGTCAAGCATACAAGGAGACCATGGATGATTTTTATATGGAAGCAATACATACCTCCAAAATTCTCCTTCATTGCATGGCTTAGCCTTTAGAATAGACTACCAACAAAGGATAATCTATAATTTTTGGAGATTGAATGAACCTGTGGCTTATGTAATATAGAAATCGAAACTATTGATCACTTATTTTTGAAGTGTGCTTTTAAAGGGTGAAGTTTGGAAAGTTGTTCGGACACTAAGATTGACCTGCATTATGTCCTCGCTAACAAGTGCCATCAAATGGATCTGGAAAGACTACACTGGAGCACGTCTTAGAAGCAAAGCTGCTAGACTTGCATTTATAAGCACCATATACATGGTATGGAAGACAAGGAATGTCATACAACTAGAGTCTGCTTCTATTACAAGCCTAGATGTAGTTATCAAAATTAAAATAGTTGTGTATAGATTATTATATAGACTATACCCCACAGATCTTATAACATTTTGATGATTATGATGTATTAGGAAATTTGATGTATGATTTGGTTATAGCCTCTTTTTGGATGTATTGGGGAATATGAAGTAATTTGATTATAGCCTTGTTCGGTCGTATTGGGAATTTGAAAGTACTTGATGTAGGGTTTGGTTCACACTTTTGATCGGGGTATGCCCCAAAGATCTATGTACATATGATTTTGTGTATTATACTATTTACCTTGCAAAAAAAATTGTTCTGATTGGAGGTCGTTTGCTCCTCAATAAGGGCTAGAAAAAAATTTGATATGCATTTTCTCTCTCTTCTAGGAACTTTTCTCTCTCTCACTCCTCCTTTACACACTCTAGAGTGCTCCTGTGGCTTTTACACCTACTCACTTATCTGATTTCCAGCCATATATCCCCCTTTATGTACTCATTTTCTTCCTCATTTTAGCTTTACTAAGCAACTTAAAGTGGGGGTAATAGTTAGCAAGCTGAGGTCTCCTTCGTTAACGGAATTAACCAAACAAATCGCTTCACCAACTAAGAACAGCCATGCACCACCATCCATAGAATCAAGAAAGATCTATCAGTAGTAGAGAGATGTCTTGTGAGTGCCTCACCTTGTGATTCCAATCCAAGCTTTGTCCCTTCTGCTGCTGCTGCTGATTTCTACATTGTTTTCCAATTACTCTTGCGTCTTCAAGGTGGAACGTCTAAGGTTCTGCGTACGGTACATTTCCTCAAATGCCTTAAATCAGGGTCTCGATATTGTTTGATGTGCGATAATACTCAGCTCTCTGATTTCACCCTGTTTTGGTTATGAGATATGGGAAAGAAGAAACCTAAAGGCAATAACTCCTAAGAGGAGCGCACGGGGGCTCTAGTCGGCACCCTAAAACAACAACCGATGGTACCTCCAAGTACAGGTGCTAGGGTTGACCAAGAGGTTGAAGAAACTTCTTTGCCTGCTCCTAACAGTCATAAAATTAGTGCGGGATCTAACAAAATGGAGTCGAAAGCTACGAAAGAAATTTCAAAAGCCCCCACTGTTGCCAATAAGCCTTCTAAACAGCGCCAACCAGTCCGCTTATCACCAGTGAAGAAATCAGGTGCGACTTTGAAATTTGGTAAGGGTACTGTGACTGAGATTATTAACAAAGATTTGTGTGATGATGAAACCTCCTTTGAAGGAGATGACATTGATTTGGGTAGTGTTGACATATCTGATTCTGAAGAATCAAGAACAGAGCAGACTGTAGACCAGGTACTTGACAAAATGCCCCATCCAACTTTTGCTTTACAGAATGGGACCGTGGTGGACAAAGCCTCAAGACACCAGGCGGTTAGTACTCTTGGAAATACAGATGGTGCCCAAATTAAACCGTCTTTTGCCAATCGTTTCTGCCATAATCGTGATAGAAATCAGGGGATTCATCATGAACAAACTTCTATGCCGAATGAAGTAACTATCTTGGCTGATGACAGATTGGAGCTTGAGCAGGAATGAGGTTTCTATTTGGTTGGAGTTTTCACTGGTAGATTCCCGGGCATCAAAGCCTTAGAAGGACTCATAACTCAATGGGGTGTGGAGTGCAAGTTAATCCCTTATGAGGGTGGTTGGCTTGTTTTTAGATTTGAATCGGAGGAGGACCGAACTAATGTATTGGAAAGGGGTTCATACATGTTGTTTGGAAAAACCTTGATGCTGAAGAAACTTTCACCTAGTTTTGCGTTCAATTTCCAAGATTTAATGGAGGTGTCACTATGGATCAAACTCCTGAATGTGCCGCTGGACCTATGGACAGCCAAAAGCCTTTCCAAACTCTGTTCCATGGTTGGGAAGCCTATTTGTACTGATCAGGTTACAAACCAACAGTCCAGAATTGGGTATGCTTGCCTTCTTGTAGAAGTGGATATTTCCAAAATGCCAATAACCAGCTTTGTTGTAAACTTTCCTGAAGGAACTCGGTTTACTTAGTCAGTTGTGTATGAAACTTATATGCATTACTGCTGCACCTGTAAATTGTTTGGGCACAATTTTTTTACTTGCAAAAAAACCCAACCTAAAGTGCAAAAAATGGGTTCCAAAAGAAGGGGATAAACAGGTAGACAAAAATCAGATTATAGCTGAATCCAATATGGAGAGTGTCAAAGGGGTGCCAACTATCCTAGAACAACCTGAAGCTAACTCGATTTCAGATGTAAAGGGTAGACAGATGGGTGCTCCTTCAGCCTTTAAAGAAGTTGATACTGTCCATAATAGCAAAACTGAAGATTAACACTTCGAACAGGCACAGTGACTCAGGGAATATTGTTCAGGTCAAACCAGCCAACCAAAGTGGGAAAGAGATGTTTGTAGCTAAAGGGGCAGATGGTGTGTAGGCTCTTCAGGTCAAAACCCTCAACAAAGGTAAAGCTGTCTTTGTTACTAAACCTAGAATACAAGTTGGGGAGAAGGGGCAGAATAGCTCAAGGAGTGGTTCGGATGGGCAGACCAGGGAAATTGCTGGATCTTCTAATAAACCTGGTGGGGCAGGGCCATCCCGCCTGTAGAAATGAATATGCTTTGTTGGAATGTCCGAGGTCTTAGTACGACCTCGCAACAAAATAGTGTTTTTACTATTGCTCGAAAACACAATTGTAAATTCTTATGTCTTTTAGAAACTAAACTTACAGAGGAAGGTTTAATGCGGCTGGTTCGTAGTCGCTTTCCGGGATGGGCATTCAATCATAACTTTGACTTGATTGAAAAAGGCCGAATGGCCATTGTTTGGCAACCAACAATTTACTCTTGTCAGGTATTGGAGATAGGTGAGCAACACATTCACTGACAGCTACTCCATAGTATTACAAAGCGAGAATTTTTGGTGACTTGTATCTATGGCTTATATAGTGTGACTAAGTGTCAAGAACTTTGGAATAGATTAATTGGGCTGAATGTGAACACCAGGATACCGTGGGTGCTTATGGGAGATTTCAACTGTGTTTAGAAAGCTACAGAACTCATAGGTTGTAAACCCCCTATTGCTTACTTGATGAAAGACTTACAGGAGTTTCGTGTGACTTTGGGCCTTGAAGATGCCCCTTCTAGAGGTGAAGTGTTCACGTGACAGAAAAATCATCTATGGGCTAAACTGGACCGTGTGTTTGTTAATAATGCTTGGAAATAAAGGATTGGTACTGCTCGACTCATTTCCTCTCTATGAAAATTGATTTGGACCATTGTCCGGTTGTTGTAGAACTTAGTAAACGGGAGGAGCAAGGAAATAGGCCGTTTAAATTCTTCAATTTATGGCTCCAACATCCTACTTTCTCGGACATTGTTGGTTCTATATGGGACATTCTAGTGGCTGGTTCTGCGCAGTTTACTCTAGCTTCTAATCTAAAGGCGCTGAAAAATCCCTTGAAAGGCTTGAACAATAAAGCCTATGGGCACATTACTCGCAAGGTAAAGGAAGCACAGGATGACTTTCAGCTGGCCTACCAGAACTCCTTGAATAATCCTGTAGATTCATATTTAACAGATTTACTGAATTCTAAAAGAAATCATACTTTGTTTCTGCAAGAGGCTGAGCGAATGTTTTTCCAGCAAAAAGCTAAGTGTAGACACCTGATGGAGGCTGACAGAAATACCAGGTATTTTTCGGCTGTGGTAAGAAAAAGGAACATGATGAATGAAATAACTCACCTCCTTAAAGCTGACGGTTCTGAAAGCATTTCAATGGAGGAAGTTGCTATTTGCCTAGTCACTTATTACCAGGAGCTCTTTGGTTCCTCAAGCACACGGGAAAGTGTGGACCCCAGATTGTCAAAAATGGCGAACTTATAAATCTGGAGATGTGCGACAAGCTGCTCGCACCTATTACAGATGTGGACATCCGACGAGCTATGTTTGATATTGGGAATGAGAAAGCACTAGGGGTGGATGGGTATACTGCAGCCTTCTTCAAACATCAGTGGGAACGGGTTAGATGTGATGTTAGGGAAGCAGTACATGAATTCTTAGAGAATGGGCTACTGTTAGAACAACTAAACCACACCATCATCACCCTTATCCCCAAAACGAAGACTACACCGAAAGTTTCTGACTTTCAACCCATTGCTTGTTTGAATGTTGTGTATAAAGTGATCTCGAAGATTTTGACAGAGCATATGATAAAGGTTGTGGGTGAAATAGTAGATCCAGCCCAATCAACGTTTGTTCTCGGCTGGAATATGTTGGATAACATTTTTCTTGTGCAGGAATTAGCAAGAGGTTACAGTAGAAAGCGCATCTTGCTTGGATTTCTATTAAAAGTTGACATTACCAAAGCTTATGATACTGTTTCCTGGGAGTTTTTGGAGGAAATGATGAAGGGGTTGGGGTTCCTCGATCGTTTTGTTGCTTAGATTACTGAGTGTGTCACAACGACATCCTTTTCAATTTCGGTAAATGGAAATCTCCATAGCATGTTTAAGGGGCGGAGAGGCTTAAGACAAAGAGACCCGATGTCACCAATTTTGTTCCTATTCTATTGAGAATACCTTTCAAGAGTGCTCAAATTGAGAACATCTGATCCCTCTTTTAATTTTCATCCTAAATGCTAGCAACTTGGGATCACACACCTGGCTTTTGTTGACGACCTCATGCTCCTTTCCTGAGGAGATCCCATTTCTGTCCATGTGTTATTAGATGGACTGAATGATCTTAATAGGGTGGCTGGTTTGAGGGTGAACCCCCTAAAATCCAATATTTTCCTTGATGGTGTATGGGACCTGGATAGAGAGGACATTTTATAGTTGACGGAGTTTGGTATTGGTGAATTCCTTATTCGACACTTGGGCATACCTCTGGCCCTAATGAAGGTATCGGTTGCTCAATTTTCCATTCTTATAGGAATCTTTTATCAATGCATGGAATGGGAAAAACCTATCTTATGCAGGCCGGGCTGAATTAATCAATTCAGTCATTCAAGGCGTGTTACCCTTTTGGCTTCAGGCATTCCCCATTCCAGTGGTGATTCTTGAAAAAATTGCCTCCATATGTCAGCTTTTCCTATGGGGAGGTAAGCATTATCGGGTGGCTTGGGATAATATTTGCATGCCTAAAGAGGAAGGTGGACTAGGGTTGAAAAATTGTAAAATTTGGAATTCGGCCTTCCTAGCAAAATATTATAGAATATTCATGCCAAAGCCAACTCACTATGGGTGAAATGGATCCATACAATCTATCTTAGGGGTGTGCCTATATAGGATTGGATGCCTCACCACAGAGACTCCCCCTAATGAAAAAACTAGCACTGATCCGTGACAATTTGCTGAACAAACTTGGTGGTCGTAGTGCTGTAGAGACTGCATTGCTGAATCTGTGTGTTAATGGAGGCCTCTCTTCCTAAAAAGTTTATGAGTTATTGTGGCCTAAGCATAATAGGCGTCCTTGGATGTCTTTCATTTGGAAGGAGTATATTCCTCCCATATACTCCTTGATAGGCTGGTTGAGTTTGAGGAACTGACTGCCTACCAAAGACAACCTCTCCTTCCTTGATCTGAATTGTATGTACATATTTTGTGGCAGTGAAGTGGAATCTGTCAAACACTTGTTCTTTAAATGCAACTTCACTCGAGTGGTTTGGCAAGATATTCGAAGCTGGTTGGGTATCAGATGAGAAATGCGATCTTTATTACGTGCTATTAAATGGATCCGGTTAGAAGTCAAGGGAGCCCTTTTGAGGTGCAAAGCAATTCGACTGTCCAGCTTGATGGTGCTACATTCTCAAGGTTGGACGTGACTTCAAAGATTAAAACTACCACTTATAAGATTTTGTATCAGTTGTATCCGGCTGATCTTATTACCTTCTAATCACTGGGGGGCCACTTCTTGTTGCTTGGTAAGTTATATTTGGCTGTGTGTGCCTGGGTACTAGAAGATCGATTGTAGTATGGCCATCTTTCTCTACTTATAGGGGGACTGTTCGCTTGACACCTTATTTGTCCCAGTTTTCTCTGCCTAGATGTGATGTCAGGTCTATGCATATTCAATTTTCACATCCCCCTGCTAAGGCTCATGCTGTAAATTCTTGTAGTGCAGGGGGTGGGGCTTGTGTCAATTAATTTGTTGTTTTGAGTATAGTAGTTCATTGTCTCCTACTGTGGGTGTAATGGGGATTATGGGGCTTTCTTCTTTTTGCTGGTGAGTGTAGTAGCATTGCTGCCCTCCATTATTTGAGAGGCTATTTGCTATTCCCACGTGCTTGTAGACTGTTGTGGTAGGAGGCAGAAATGGTGAACTTCTTGAAGCATAATCAAACATCGAGTGGCCAACCTCTCATGGCATTTGGGGTACATTACTTGAGTGCCTTTTGTGTGGTGCATGGTCTGGTTGGTGCTGGCTAGGAGGCGATGCCATATTGCACCTGTACATGGTAGACTTGGTCAGTGGACTTTACTATATCCTATGGATGAACATGAAGGTAGAGGTACGAAGGTGTTGTCTAGAATCTAACGGCGTCGTATAGAGGGCTGTCAAATGATGAAGCATAGTGAGCAGCGTGAGCGTGAATGCTGGAGGGGAATGAAACTATTTTGGATTGAACTAGATGGAGTATCCTGTGTTGCAACATCCGGCATCGTTTAGGCGGTAAGAGATAGTTGGATGAAGTTAAACGCTGTAGTTTGCGGTTCATTGCACTGTGTCGCATCGAAGGTTGTTTGACAGTCTACCGTAGGATGGAAGACTATCAAACGATGCCGCATGGATTGGGTGTGTGAAGGTTTTTGTATGGGATAAAATGACAACGTCATTTTGCCTTGTAGTAGATGGTCCTGTGCTGGAGTAGAACGATCTCATTTCAAGGTGGTATGGGTCAGCGTCACAGGGTCTGGAAATGACGTCGTCTATGAATAGTTTCATGCTAGAATGGAACGATTGTGTTTTAGGCTGTAGTAGTTGGAGTGTCAACCACTGGTGTTGATTGGCCCCGTTTAAAGCTGGTGTGATTCGACGTCGTTGGGACTTGTGATGGTCTTTCTACTTGGAGTGATGGAGTTATCTGGGAGCCAACAATCATTGCCGCTTGGAACGTACTCTGAGAGTGTGCCCTGGGATGGAATGATGCTGCCTTGGCTTGAAATGGGAGGGGATGCCTGTGCTGGCACAAACGGTTTTGTCTAAGGAGCTATGTATTGACAGAGTAGGGTTTGGCTGATGTTGATTTCGCATGGTGTCTGGACTTTGAGGAAGATGAGTTCTGGAAATGACTAGTTCTTATAAGCAAAACTGCTTTCATTGGCTTGTATCCTTGTCTGATTTCCTCCTCGGATTCAAATAGTATGCAGACACTACACTACAGTCTCTGCATGCTCTGGGAATCTTGAGGAGGGAGAGGAAAAACCTATTAAAAAAACTTCTTTGCTTACAACTTTTTTTCTCTGGTATTTGTGATTAGCCTTGGACATTTTCAGGGTTAGCCTCACTAGATGCATGATTACAATCACTAGGACCTCCTTCCCTGGTGACTGCTAGTTTGGGCATGGAATGGGCAGAACTGCTACTGGTACATCTATGCATGTATGCCTAGCTAAGAAGAGTGCGGGGTGAAGACATTGTTTGCCCTGGAGTCCTTCGACGTCGTCTGGAGTGATGTATATATACAACGAAAGAGCTTGCTATGGAACAACGCTGCTCGGCATCTGATGGGTGTAATTGACTATGCTGGGACTGAACGTCATCACACAAGAGGGAGGGAAACGATTTCGTGGAGCATTTCTGGAGTAGAATGTATGGGACTATAGGGCTCTTCCCACGGGCTGGCTATTGCTGGGCTAAAAGCTTATCACTGGGCCCTTCTCGCCACTAGCCTCACAATCCACTACTCCACCGAATGGGCTGAGCGATTTGGGCTTTTTGTTCGAGGGCTGAGATTGTCTAAGTAAGGGTGTTTCACTTGGGCCATTTGCCTAATTATGAATTTTTGGGGTACTTAGTGTAGGGGTTAACTAGGAGACCCCGCCTTTTGGGCTTTTTGGGTGTTTTGGACTTTTCAGATGTATGGATCGATCTCTAGGACATATGGCATTTTTGGACTTATTGTATCCTTCTCTTGACTAGGGTATGCCCCTTTCTAGGTGTATATACTTATTTTGATGAATATACCTTTTACCTTTCATAAAAAAAGAAAGGGTTATCAGTAAGAAAGAGCCATCAGAAAAAATGGGCGTTCGAGAGTGTCTCTCCCTAGGTGTTTCTCCATCGAGGCTCGCACACTGTTGGGCTTGATTCTGTGTTGTTCCTGGTAGTGCTACTGATTTGTCCTACGTCGGTTCCTGTTTTGCTTCGGTTCTGTTAGGTTCTAGTTCCATATTTGTCGAGTTGTTGAGATCTGCTGCTCGGATATCTTATTTTTTTTTAATATTTTGGGAGGAACATTCCTTTGATTCGTTTATGGAGCGGACTCATTGTGCTTTAGCGTAGGTCTTTGCTAGCCTACGATAAGGGTACGCTCGATGCCCTAAGTTGTGGCGCTTTAGACACAATGGGGTGGAAGAAGAAAGGGTGGAATATTACGGAAGAGATTGTCTTTCGGCTTCAATCACCGAATGATAAACCGACAAAGGGAGGGACGTCACACCATGCAACAATTGTTTCTTCAGTAGTTGACAAATCGGGGAAAATCCTTTTTACCGGTAAGTCAGTGAATACTTTACGTAATCCTTTTGTTGGGTTGTTGAACTCCGAAGCCCTGAGGGATGATGTAGCATCCTCAGAAGACGATGATTCTGATGAGGGGAGTAAGACGAGTGCAAGGTCTTCTTCTTCTGATAGCGTTCTAAACCAACCCACACGCTAAGTGCTTGACAAAATGCCGGCTCCACCTAATGATGAACCCAAGAAACCTACCTTCGCCAACCTTTTTGGAACTAACCATGACTTGCAACGAGAACTTCAATTGCAGTATAAGCAGGTTGAGGATGCAGTTGTCATGACTGTTGGATCGGAAAAACAAAGCATGCTTTATTTGGAGAAATGGTAGATTTCAAAACTTTTAAGAAATCATTACTTGCAGTGGAAGCAACAAATCCAAATCATCATGCTAATCCATACATGATATGGTATAAGGATAATAAAACATAAACAAGATCAG
>JANIPM010000007.1:48079934-48091133 GCA_027478405.1 Erythroxylum cassinoides
AGTCATAAACCTTGTGCTTCAAATAAATTGTAGCTCTAAGCCTCTAGTTTGCTTTGAAGCAAGAATTATCTCAATCGGAGTTTTACAGCTCAAGATATACTTAAAAAACTAAAGCGTGTTCATACCTCAATCATGCTCTCCCAACAGACCTCTCACTTACTCTAATGAAAACTTCCTCAAAACAACTCCAAAAGATACAAATGTTCATGTAAAGACAGTAAAATATGTTAGGAATCCGTTGCTTCAAGAATCACTTCATTTGGAGGTCGGATGGGGAAGTTATACCCGAAAGAATCGAACACGATTATACCATCAATCAATTTGTACCTATCTTGGCGCAACTACCATAACTCCCACTACAAATGTTGGATTGACTTCATTTTTAGACGATTTTAAAGAAGACCTCAAGATCTACAACTTTCATGAAGAACTCAAAAGCAAGATTTGGCTTCTAAAAGGATAAAAAATGGAACAGAAGATGACTATACAAACTAAGATGATGCAGAAGGTCAGACTAAGACGATGCAGAGGTCAAATTAAGACGATACAGAAGTCAAACTAAGACGATATAGAAGTCAAACTAAGACGATACAGAAGTCAAAATAAGATGATGCAGAGGTCAAACTAAGACAATACAGAAGTCAAACTAAGACGATACAGAAGTTAAACTAAGACGATACAAAAGTCAAATTAAGACGATCAAACTCAAACGATATAGAAGTCAAACTAAGACGATACAGAGGTCAAACTAAGACGATACAGAGGTCCAACTAAGACGATACAGAAGTCAAACTAAGACGATACAGAGGTCAAACTAACATCAATCTCCATAGCTGTCACATACACATATCCTATACAACATCACAACTTGTAATGCTCATATCTCTCAACTCCGATATCCAAACTTCACAAACTTTATATCGTTGGAAAGTTGGAAGGATCATCTACAACTTCCAAGAAGACAATTTCACTTACATCAGCTCACATCAACCCAAAAATATCCCTGAAGTCAGTACACAAATTTTTCCCCTATGTAACCTTGAGTATCATGGGCGAAACCAAAATCATAAACCATTACTATCAAAAGATCATTGTTTTACAAAGCTTTAGTGGGCATTTCCAAAATCATAACTCTCACTACAGGTATTGGATTGACTTCGTTCTTGACCATTTGAAAGAAGACTTCTAGATCTACAACTTTCATGAAGACCTCAAAGCGAGATTTTGCCTTTAAGATGATCAAAAATAGGACAGAAGATGACGATACAAACTAAGATGACGCTGACGTCATACTAAGATGATGCTCATGTCATACTAAGATGAAAAACTAAGACAAAGCATCTTAGGTACCAAAACTAAGACGAAAGAAGACTAAGACGATGCTGACGTCATACTAAGATGATGCTGACATCATACTAAGACGTAAAAATAAGACGAAGCGTCTTAGGTACCAAAACTAAGACGAAAAAAGACTAAGACGATGCTGACGTCATACTAAGACGATGCTGACATCATACTAAGACGCAAAACTAAGACGAAACGTCTTAGATACCAAAACTCTCAACCACCGAAACCTCTCTTCTTGCTCTCTTTGGTTTTGTTATTTCACTTCCTCCTCTCCCATTTTCATTTTTCTTCTACTTAAGGAAGGAAACAACACTTCTTTCTTCCCATTTTACCCTTAATGAATGATAAAAGTCCACTTTGCCCTTCCTTTAATGCCTTATGGTTTTTAAACTTAAGTGACTTGCCAAATTTGGCCTTACACTCTCCCACTACTTTAATAGTTCAATGCCCTTAACCTATGCCATATTATCTTACCCACATTAACAAGCTAATCTATTCCAACATAAATAATCTAGCAAGACCCCAAAAATTAGTCTTATCATGCTAAAAAAATCTTCAAGGGCCAACACAAAGACATTAACAATTCAGAGGAGAGCACGGGCGCTCAAGTTGACAACTTGAAAAAACAACCGATGGTGATTATAAGTACAGGAGCCAGGGTCGAAGAAGAGGTTGAGGAGAAGTCTCTGAATGCTTCAAAAATTTAGAAAATTAGTGCGAGAAACTAAAACGTAGTGTTGAAGGCTACGAAAGGAGCTTTGAAAGCCCTTACTACTGGTGATAAGAATCCCACACAGACAGGAACTTCGCACAAACCAGATAGCTTGTCTCCAGTGAAAAAACCAGTTGTGTCTTTGGAAACTGGTAAGGATGTTACTAATTAGATAATTAATGAAGAATTGTGTGATGATGAAACCTCCTCAGAAGGAGAAGATATTGAATTAGGTAGCAATGATACATCTGATTCTGAAGAGTTAGGAGAAGAGTAGACTGCCGACTAAGTATTTGACAAAATGCCATATTCAACTACTGATCAGTAGAATGGGACAGTGTTGGACAATGTTTCAGGAAAACAGACGTCTAGTACTCCTGGAAATACTGAAGGTGAATGAATTAAACCTTCTTTTTCTAGCTTATTCAGTCATAATCGAGATAGAAATCAAGGGATTCATTTGGAACAAACACCTGTGAAGGAGGAAACGACCATTTTGACTGACAATAGATTGGACCTCAAGCAGGAATGAGGTTTCTGTTTGGTTGGAGTCTTCACTGGTAGATTTTCAGGAATGAAAGCCTTAGAAAGACTCATTAATCAATGGGGTGTGGAGTGTAAGTTAATCCCCCATGAGGGCGGATGGCTTGTGTTCCAATTTGAAACAGAGGTGGACAGAACTAGCATATTGGCAAGGGGACCATACATGCTGTTTGGAAAAACCTTGATGTTGAAGAAACTATCTCTTAGATTTGTGTTTAATTTCCAAGACTTTATAGAGGTGCCCCTATGGATTAAACTCCCGAATGTCCCGCTGGAGTTATGGACTGCAAAAAGCCTTTCTAAACTAGGTTCCAAGGTGGGGAAACCTATTTTGCACTGATCAGGTAACAAACCAAAGATCTAGAATTGGGTATGCTCGACTTCTTGTTAAGGTGGATGTGTCCAAAAAACCTATTACTAGCTTTGAGTTGCTGGAAGGAACTCGTTATACTCAGTCGGTAATGTATGAAACCTTTTCGCATTATTGTCGTGTTTGTAAGCAGTTTGGGCACAATTATTTTGGTTGCAAAAAAGCTCAACCAAAAGTGTAGAAATGGGTTACAAAAGAGGGGGATAAATAGGCAAAAAAAAAAGGTTCATGTAGATACCAATGTAGAGGAAGGCACAAGGGTACAAATTATTCAAGAAAAAGATGGAGCCAATTCAGACATAGTGGGACGACTCATGGGTTCTAATTCAGCAACTAACCCAAGCACAATTACTGCAAAAAACAACAAGGTCGATATGCTTAAAGAACCGAACACTCCTAGTGAATCAGGGAATGTAGATTACAGCCAGCTAGCTAACTATGGAGAGAGGTGAAATTAGCAAAAGGGGTCGATGGTCCGCAGGCTCAGAAGTTAAAACCTTCCAATAAAGGAAAGGCTGTACTTGTAGCTAAAAATGGATTACAAGTTGGGAACAAAAGGCAGAATATTTCAAAGGACAGTAAGGATGGGCAGAACAGTGACAATGCTGGATCTTCTAGTAAACTAGGAGGGGCGGGGCCCTCCCACATATAGAAATGACTTTACTTTGCTGGAATGTCCGAGGTCTTAGTACGACCTCGCGACAAAACACTATTGTCACTTTTGCTCGACAACACAACTATAAATTCTTATGCCTTTTAGAAACTAAACTTACAGTGGAAGGATTAAGGCAGATGATTTGTATTTTCAGAATGGGAATTCAACCACAATGTTGACTTGATTGAAAAGGGCCGAATGGCCATTGCTTGACAACCGTCAATCTACTCTTGTCAGGTATTGGAGATAGGTGAGCAATATATTCATTGTCGGTTGCTCCATAGCATTACAAAGAGAGAATTTTTGGTGACTTGTATTTATGGTTTATATAGTGTGACTAAGCGACGGGAACTTTGGAATAGATTAATTGGGCTGAATGTGGACACAAGGATGCCTTGGTGGTACTGGGGGACTTCAACTGTGTATGTAGGGCTACTAAACAAATCGGATGTAAAGCCCCTTCTGCCTACTTGTTGAAAGACCTACAGGAATTTCGAGTGACTTTGGGCCCTGAAGATGCCCCTTCCAAAGGAGAGGATTTTACTTGATAGAAAAATCATTTATGGACAAAACTAGACCGAGTGCTTATTAATCACGTTTAGGAAATAAAGGGTTGGTTCTGCTCAGTTCATTTCTTCTCTATGAAAATAGATTCGGATCACTGCCCAGTTGTTGTAGAATTTAGTAAAAAGGAAGATCATGGAAATAGGCCTTTTAAATTTTTTAACTTGTGGCTCAAACACCCCTTTTTTAGGAAATTGTAGACTCTATATGGGACACAACTGTGGATGGAACATCGTAGTTTATTCTAGCTACTAAGCTGAAGACGTTGAAAAATCCTTTGAAAGCCTTGAATAAAGAAGTATATGGGCATATTACTAGCAAAGTGAAGGAGGAACAGGAGGAATTTCAGCTTGCATACCAGAACTCCTTGAATAACCCTACAGATGCATCATTAACAGATATGCTAAATTCCAAAAGAAAACATGCACTATTTTTACAAGAGGTCGAGAGGATATTCTTCCAACAAAAAGCCAAGTGTAAACATTTGATGGAGGCAGACAGAAACACTAGGTATTTTTATGCTATGGCAAGAAAAAGAAATAGGTTGAATGAAATTACCCACCTCCTTAAAGCTGATGGATTTGAAACCACCTCAACGGAGGAAGTCGCTACTGTTTAGTCAATTATTACCAGGAGCTCCTTGGATGCTCCAGCCCACGGGAAAGGGTTGATTCCCAGATTGTCAGGAATGGAGAACTTATCAACCCAGAGATGTGTGACAAGCTGCTTGCACCAATGACAGATGAGGAAATCCAAAGAGCTATGTTTGATATTGGGAATGAGAAAGCACCAAGGCCGGATGGGTATACTGTAGCCTTCTTCAAACATTAGTGGGTGAGGGTTAGATTTGATGTTAGGGTAGCTGTCTACGAGCTTTTTGAGAATGGGCATCTTTTAAAACAACTCAACCACACCATTATAACCCTTATCCCCAAAACAAAGAACACACCAAAAGTGTCTGACTTTTGGCCCATTGCCTGTCTGAATGTTGTGTATAAAGTAATTTCGAAGATTTTGACTGAGGGTATGATAGAGGTTGTGGTCAAAATAATTGACCTGGCTAAATCTGCTTTTGTCCCCGGCCAGAATATGCTGGATAACATCTTTCTTGCGCAGGAACTGGCAAGAGGTTACAGTAGAAACACATCTCGCCTTGGTGTATGTTAAATATTGACATCACCAAAGCCTATGATACGGTATCCTGGGAGTTCTTGGAAGAAATGATAAAGAGGTTGGGGTTCCTTGATCGATTTGTTTCCTGGATTACTGAGTGTGCAACGACATCTTTTTCTATTTCGATTAATGTAAATCTCCATGGCATGTTGGGGAGGAGAGGCTTGAGACAGGGAGACTTGATGTCACCTATTTTGTTTCTATTATGCCTAGAATACCGATCACAAGTGCTCAAAATGAGAACTACAAATCCTTCTTTTAACTATCATCCTAAATGCAAGCAACTTGGGATCACACATCTGGCTTTTGCTAACAACCTCATGCTACTTTCTAGAGGAGACTATACATCAGTTCGTGTGTTACTAGACGGATTGAATGACCTAAACAGGGTGGCTGGATTGATGGTGAACCCCTTAAAATCTAATATATTCCTTGGTGGTGTATGGAATCGGGATAGAGATGACATTTTACAGATGACAGAGTTTAGTATTGGTGAATTCCCTGTCCGATATCGGGTGTGTCCCTGGCCCCAATGAAGGTATCAGTTGCCCAATTCTCAAGTCTATTAGAATCGGTGGAGACTTATATCAATGCATGGAATGGGAAAAACTTATCCTATGTAGGTAAGGCTTAATTAATTAATTCAGTCATTTAAGGAGTTTTATCTTTCTGACTTCAGGCTTTCCCCATCCTATTGGTGATCCTTGAAAAAATTGCATCCATATGTTGACTTTTCCTATAGGGAGGAAAGCATTTTCGGGTGGCTTGGGATCATATATGCATGCCTAAGGAGGAAGGTGGGCTTGGGTTGAAAAATTGCAAAATTTGGAATTCAACTTTGCTAGCGAAAATGTTATGGAATATTTACGCAGAAGCTAACTCACTGTGGGTGAAATGGATCCACGAAATCCATCTTAAGGGTGTGCCTATATGGGATTGGGTTCCCCACCATAAAGACTCCCCTCTACTGAAAAGACTTGCCTTGATCTATGACACACTGATGGACAAACTAGGTGGACATAGTGAAGTAGAGACTGAGTTGCAGAAATTATGTATAAATGGCGGCCTTTCTTCCCAAAAAGTTTATGAGTTATTGCTGTTTAAACATAATAGGCATCCTTGGATGTCTTTCATCTGGAAGCAGTATATCCCTCCAAAATACTCCTTCACAGCTTGGTTAAGTATGAGGAACAGATTGCCCACAAAAGATAACCTCACTTTCCTTGATCTGGATTGTATGTGCATACTTTGTGAAAGTGAAGCTGAATTTGTTGAACACTTGTTCTTCAAATGCACCTTCACTAGAGAGGTTTGGAAAGACATTAGAACCTGGCTAGGGATCACAAGAAAATGGGATCTCTCTTACGTGCTATTAAATGGATATGGGTAGAATCCAAGGGAGGCCTCATGAGCTGCAAAGTAGTTAGAATAGCTTTTCTGTGCACTATTTATATGATATGGAAAACTAGAAATGTCATCCAACTAGATGGTGCTACATTCACAAGGTTAGATGTGACTTCAAAGATTAAAACTACCACTTATAAGATTTTGTATCGATTGTATCCGGCTGACCTCATTACCTTTTAATACTGAGATGGCCAGTATCTATTGTTTAGAAGCTCTCTATTGACTGGTTGTGCCATGGATACTAGAAGCTTTACTGTTGTATGGTAAGCTTTCTAAGTTTGCAAATGGATGTATAGGGGACTGCTTGATTGGAAACCAATCTGAGGCTAAGGCTGATAGGAAAAAATAGTGATGTTCTGATGATGTGAGGTACTAAATATCATGTAAAGGAATAAACCATAGAATTTCTGGCTTGGGTATGTGGCTATATCTTATGCTCTTTATTTCAGCGGACATGGGTGTTTTGGAGCATATAAGATAGCTCTTTATTTCGATAAAGAGAAGGGGAACTTGTTGTAGGGAGATTGGAGTGCTTTCAATGGGGGAGGGAAGTAGGTTACTGATACACCTGTCTGCGAAGGGAGGTTTTCACTGCTTGTTCTATTTCTTTAAGGGTGTACTGGGCCAAAGGGGATAGCCTCTCCAGTTTAAATTGCTGGCTGGAGTTTTTTTAGATGCTTATCCAAGTCTCTGCAGGGGCAATGCCCATAAAGGGGGAAATTATGGTGATCACGTCTTCTTGTAGTAGATTATGTTGTTGGAAATTTAGAGCTTCTTGTAGTGGCAGGGGGTGGGGAATGGGTCAATAACATTGTTTTTCTGGGTATAATAGTTAAATTCTGCTCTTGATGCTTGGAAATTTAGAGCTTCTTGTAGTGGCAGGGGGTGGGGAATGGGTCAATAACATTGTTTTTCTAGGTATAATGGTTAAATTCTGCTCTTGATGCTTCTTCTGCCAACTTGGGTGTAATGGGGATTATGGGAAAGATTATTCTCTTCTACTGGCGAGTGTTCTAGTAGCATAGTTGACCTCTACTTGGCTATTGTATACTTGAGAGGAAAATTGTTATTAACACCTACTTACAGGGTTATTGTGGAAGGGGACGAGAATTGAGCTCTTCATGTAGCAGGATCAGCTCTAGAGAGGCTAGCCTCTTATGACTCATGGGGTACAGTTGTTAGGACCTTCTTCTTCGATGTCAGTCTATTTGAGTGTCATTTGGGCATGGTGGCTGGGAAGAGCTAATGTTGGTTTGGTGGATCGACGTAACTCTGCATGCATGCATGGTGGACTTAGTCAGTGGGTTGCTAGCTATCCTGCAACTATACAAGGAGGATGCGGGGCGAAGGCGTCGTCTGGCTTGGAGTACAACACTGTCATCTGGAAGGCTATCAAACAGTGCCACATAGATTGCCTTGTGAGAGTCTGCTATGGGATGGAATGATGTCGCTTGGCTTGAAGCGGAAGGAGTTTCCTGTGCTGGAGTATAACGATGTTGTATAAAGGGGGTGTGGAATGACGTCGTAGGGTTTGGTTGGTCTAGGGTCTGCCTGGTGTCTGGACGTTGGAGTGAAATGATGTCATCTAGTAAGCTATCAAACGGTGTCATATAGAATGCCTTGTGAGAGTCTGCTTTGGGATGGAACGAAGTCACTTGGATCGAAGCGGAAGGAGTTGCCTATGCTGGAGTAGAACGGTATCGCATAAAAGGTGTAGAATGACATTGTAGGGTCTGGTTGGTGTAGGGTCTACCTGGTGTCTGGATGTCGGGAGAAGTTGAGCTAAAGAAATGGCTGGTTCAATATACGACGAAATGGTGTCAGTGCAAAGCAACTTGGTGTGTTCTCCTCTTTGGATTCAAATAGCATGCAGACACTACAGTAAAGTCTCTGGATGCTCTGGGAATCTTGAGGAGGGAGAGGCAAAAAAAAACAATCCGGCGATCATGTCTAGCCTTAGACTCTCTCAGAGGCTAGCCTCTCATGGCGTATAGGATATAGTTGCTGGGAACTCCTTCTCCGATGTCTACCTTTCTAAGGGTGTTTCGGGCATAGAGTGGGCAGGGCTAATGTTGGTTTGGTGGATCGACGTATTTGTATGCATGCCTGGTGGATTAAGATGGTGGGCTGTTGGCTATCCTGCGACTGTATACGGAGAATGCAGGGTGACGACGTTGCTTGGCTTGGAGCGACCCGATGTCATTTGGGTTGATGTCAAACGATGCCGCATAGAATGCCTTGTGAGAGCCTGTTATGGGATGGAATGACGTCACCTAGCATGAAGTGGGAGTAACTGCCTATGCTAGAGCCGAACGTTGTCGCATAAGGGGTGTGGAACGTTGTTGTGGCGCCTCTCTAGAGTAGAGTATGTTGGGCTGTGTGGGCTCTCCCAACAGGTTGGGTGTATGATGGGCTGAAGGCACACAGCTCGGCTCCTATCCCAGCTAGCCTCACCATCCAATACCCCCTCCGAATGGGTTGAGCTACTTGGGCTTTCTGTCCGAGGGCTACTGGTGAACTAGTAAGGGTGCTTGCCTTGCTTTACTTGGGATGATTGACCCATTGTGGACTTTTGTGTAATTATTGTAGGGGTTAACTCGGAAGACCCCTCCTTTTGGGCTTTTTGGATGTATTGGGCTTTCAGGGTGTGTGGGTCCAACTCTAGGATATAAGGCATTTTTGGATGTGTCGTATTCTTATTTTTGACTGGGGTATGCACCTTTAAAGTTGTACATATCTTTTTAATGAATATATCATTTATCATTCATAAAAAAAGAAAGAGCTATTAGTAGGGCGGACGAGAGTGGCTCTCTCTTGGCGATTCTTCACCAAGTCACCGTCCTCTTCGGGATCTAACACTAGATCTTTGCTAGGGAAACTTTGTGTGATTTAAAGGTATTCGGGAAGAAAAAGAGTATCTTAGTGAATGGTAAATGTTGTGGCGGAAAAATCGAAGGTATTTGGAGTTCCTGAATAGAGTGTGATTAGGGTTGAGCCCTCTTCATCACCTGATTAATCTCCAGTTTTTAACTACTTGTGAGGAATTAAGAGCAAGAAACGAATTGGTGAGAAGGTTAGGGGAAGGTGAACCATTGGAAACCCTACTAGAGGTGGAATTCGCATTTGACGACTTCGAAGGAGGGGGTGTTTGCAGGAGACACACGTTACCCAACTAGGACAATTCCTCCTAGGGCTCTTGGGAGTGAGCCATGGGCAGGAAATAACTGAAGGGAATGGACATAACAGCAGAATGTATAGGGATGACGGTGGGAAATCAGAGTATACTTCCTGCGGGTAATCTAAACAACTCGGACAATAAACCACGAGCAACAAAGGTAACACCTAATTAGATGAAAACCCCGGCAAACACAACCAACAGAGTGGAGAGCCGGAATACGGCGATGAATATAGGCAAAGCAGACTTGAACTAGGGAGGGAACGATTGCCCTATAACACAAAGAACCATATGAGCTGGTGGCTTCTGTCAACGCCCCAGGTACATCTCGTAACTCTAGAAAAATATGTGTTAATGCATTGTGCCCTCAGCCGGGGGATGATAAAGCATCCATGGCTGAAGAAGATATTGACTTGGGAAGTAAGGACTCCACTAAAACCGAGGATTCAAAAGAAGAAGAATCTGTGTTGAAGCTATTTGATCGAATGCCACATCCTGTGTCTGATAAATCAAAGGATGAGGTGCCTGCACAGAAACTGTTTGATAAAACACTGAAGAGAGGTTCTGATAAAAGTGAAGAAGGGAAACAGAAGCCTTCCTATGCTAGTTTATTTCGCGACAACAGAGAACTCAACCAAGGTATGACACTAGAATTCATGAAAGTTGATGACGAGGTTGTTATGGAGTTGGAAGACGTAATGGAGACTGAACAAAATTTGGGATACTGCCTAGTTGGGTGTTTTACTGGAAAGTTTTCGGGGCTGAAGGCCCTTGAGGACTAAATGGCCAAGTGGAAAGTACACTGTCGACTCCTTCCTCATAATAGGGGGTTGGTTGATTTTTTGGTTTAATTTTGATGAAGACAGAACAAGTGTTTTAGCAGGAGAGCCGTATGTTATGTTTGGGAAAACCTTGCTATTAAAGAAGTTCACACAACGATTTGCCTTCGACTACAAGGAGTTCATGGATGTGCCAATATGAGTACAACTACCTAATGTCCCCCTGGAATTCTAGCATGAACGGGGGCTGTCCAAATTGGGATCATGAATCGATAGGCCTATGTGTACTGATAAAATCACTAGCATGAAGACTAGACTTGGTTATGCACGATTATTGGTGGAAGTTGATGTTTCTAAATGGCCTATAACAAGCTTTGAGGTAAAGCTGTTGGACCCCAAATTTTTCTTATTGATGTTATTAAGCATGAATGGTGCTAATGGTGTGATTATGGTTTAATTTGATCAAATGGGTAG
>JANIPM010000007.1:48240507-48253716 GCA_027478405.1 Erythroxylum cassinoides
TAATTAGGATGTGAGAGAAATTAAAGGGTAATTTTGGAAATAAAATTATAAACATGCATGAAAAATCGTGAACGACAGTTATTTTGAATAATTAAAATCTCTCTAAAACAACACTTATTTTGGATAGGAGGGAGTAGTAAACTATTAGCTTTTACTGCATAGACATCAAACAAGTAAATGCTGAAGTTTTAAGTTGAGCAAAACTTTTTTGGGGTTTAATAGAGCTAAGTGAGTTAACATATTAAGTGATAGATTTGAGAAGTCCTTTTAGTTTTATCGAACAAGTGCAAATAAGAGGCACATAATACTATCATTCTGGAAGAGAAATTCTTTTGGTGTTGGTAGTTTTGTAGTTTTGATGCAAGATATTGGTATGTTTTATTGATCAAGAAATCTGCTGTTTTATGGGGATAAACAGCACTCATTCCACTGCTTGGTTTCTGCAATCCTTATGTGGTTCTAGGGCGGCATTTCCATTGGTTATTTCTACTCTTTTTGCTCTTCTACGATTATTTTGTAACGTGCACTCAGAATATCTGTGCATTTGAATGGTTTTGAGTGCTTCAGTAAAAGTAAAGGTCAAAAAGAAAGCTCTGTCATAAATGGTGATTTTTAGAGTTAGATTTACAACAGTAAATGCACTTAACTTTTTCATCCTTTTTTTGTAAAGTAGCTACAATTCGATTTTGCAAAATTGGCTTGCAGCTTGCTTGATCCTTCCCAAAAATGTTCTCCATATTGATTTAGGGAGTTAAACTTCTTAATTAAATTTGAGTGGTTACATAGCTATACAGTTGGCGTTCTACATTACAGAGAGGCATACCCACTTTTTCTTTTTCCGATAATTTAAACCAAAACATGTCAACCGGATGACAATGGATAAAAATATAATATGAGTGAATAGCAAGCCATCACACAGTAAGCCATCACAACAAACAAGATAGGTTCCTTAAAAAGAATGATTCTTTGCCTCACCATCCTTGTTTACACAAATTTGATCATATATGTATGTAAACCATCACAACAAACAAGATAGGTTCCTCAAAAAGAATGATTCTTTGCCTCACCATTCTTCTTCACAAAAATTTGATCATATATGTATGTATGTATATACACAAAAAATAACCTTCATGTGTTTGACATTATTGAAAAAGCCTCCTTCGAACAGGTTTTGTTTCAAAACCTGGAAAAATACTATCATTTACTTAAAATTATTGCATCTTTTTCACTAATTCAACCATGGTTATTCTTTTAATCGATATTAGCAACCAGGATATTGTCTTGAGTAATCATGTGATGATAAATTTCGTGAATTAGCCAATGCTATGCCAATAACAACGTTACATACTACTGATTGTTGTCAATTTCTCCTAGTCAGTATGTATGATGTAAGAATAGCTATCACAACCCCTAATAGACATCGGATACCTAAAGTTTACAAGACTTGATATTTACAAGTAGCCCATCATCAAAGTAGGAGTAACTCTAATATCATGATAAAACTGACCTAAATTCACCCCAAAAGACACCTTAAGGGGAGGAGAATTGTCCAAGCCTCATAACACTTGTTACACTCTTGCTCGTAGTCAATGTGGAATATCAATATAACTGTGACTTTGGTTTGTATGCATCTCACCTTGTATTATACCAGCTCTCTTCCCCAAAGGCCCCAACCTTGAACTACATATTTTCCAATTCAGCATTTACATGGGCTTAACAATCTTGATCTGTTGTACAACATATTGGAAGGCCAGAATAAATTCTATTTTGCTATTGCAAATGCTTTTTTTCATTGCTGTTTGGTCTAATGCTTTTTTTCATTGCTGTTTGGTCTATGTTAACTGCAGGCAATTCCACCAATTACACGAATGGCCCTTACACAAGATACCTGGATTACAGTTTTGTGCAGAAAATTAAGAGACTGGTGGTATTGGGTAACTCAATTGTCGCACTTGTTTTCATTGTTATCCATTTTTTTCTACTGACCCTACGAAAATTTGAACCTCACCTTGTTCAATTTTCTAATTATGCTTATGCTAAGTCTTGTTTGGTACTTGGTTGCAGGTTGCAGATGGGGAACTTCCAATAATTGCTTCTCATGGGTGAGCACTCTTGACATTGTTGTGGTTCTCCAGTGTGTGATTGTTTTTGTGTTTCTAACTTCTTATGGTCTCTATGTCTTAGACTGGAGATAGAAGCATATAAGACCCTTGATCCTGCAGTTCGTGTGGTGATCTTGAAAGCTCTATGCGACATCCGAACCGAGGTATCACTATAGCTTGAAATTATTGCCCGTAGCCTGTTGTATGTTGTCCTTTGTCCACCTAGTTGGCCTTAAATCATACGGTTACCTTGTATAACATGTGGTGCCAAATGGATCATTTGATTCTTACTAAAAGGATGATAAATGGCATTTGATCAGTGGTATAAGAACCAAATTGTCAGTAAGTAACTGAACCTTTTGACAAAGATTTGAGGCCACCCAAGACATCTTCTCATGTTTAGTAATTTTAACTTTCTTTACTGCGTCAAACTTCTGTTTTGTTGCTTTCTTTATTCTTAGACCCAGAAGCTTCAATCATATGGTCACGCTTGGTGAATGTGCTAGATTTGAGATTTTTTGACTTAATGCTTGATGCACGACATAGTATCTCAATATTCTTGTTAACGAATTATTTTGTTTGCACCTGAAAATTAAACAATATGCTTGGATTTTTGTATTCTTGTTTTTGTAGTTACCAAAGCTTGAAAACATTGACCCCTTTATTGCCAACATTTGGGAACAACCATTGGCAATGTTGTGATCATGCAAAAGTTTGCCTTTCCTAGGAGTTTGCCACAAGTACCTGAGAAGAATTTTTTTTTTTTGGGAAATTGAAATGAATTACTAAATAAACCCTTGAAAGGGTACCAAGGCTAGAGTTATCCATGGATAGGCTGTAGGTTCCATCTCTGTGCTGCTATTGTGCTTATGTTTGCAACTCCTTTGGCCCATAATGATCTGTCTGATCCAAGAGAAAGTATGAGCACAGAAGATTTATCTTGGTGCACATTTTGAAATAATCTTATATTCCTTTCTCTTTAGTGCATAGACAATGCAGCTGAAGCCAATTCTAAAATTGGTTTTGTCTCCTTTGTTGCCGAAGGTTTTGCATCTAGCTCAGTCCTGTTTATCATTGTACATTCCACAATACTTGGAATTTACACCAAGGTGCAGAAGCATATTGACAGCAGACCAATAAGTGGTTAATGGTTCCGTTGTCTGAAGTGCACAAGGAGCAGGTTGATGAGCCTGAGAATGTGAATTTGAGTCTATCCTTGGTATTCCATCTCTGTCTAATGGCCAACCACAGGATGAAGGAAGCCTTAGGAAAATTGTTAGGAACCCAAAACTTTTTGTGCCACGTGACTATTTGTTTAGGGCCTAAGAACATTTGCAGGCAAGATTGGTTAGTAAAGGACTTTGACTGGTGCCTGGTCCAGATTATGGAATCATCTTTCTCTGAACTGGGGCTGTATAGGGGCAAGTTAGGTTTTCTCTAATGGTTGAAAAGAGGTTTATTCTTACCTTTCAGCAAGAGTTTTTGTTTGGGACTGTGTAATCTTGTTTTATATTGTCATTTACGGTTGTCATGACATGCACTGGGCATATGTTTTGATGTGTTCTGGTAGTCATCCTTTCCACTAGGATTTTACTGTAAAATAAAGAAACAGGGTGTCTTTGGATGTGTTCTGCAATGTTTCCCAGGGTTTTACTGGGTTATGTGCCATAAACTGGCGCTGTATTCTTCACACTTAAAAAGCTTTTGTTATGCCTATTCTTTCAGAGTTAAATGTCTTTGTCATTCTGATTTGGTTGCTTATTCGTTTAGTAATATTCTTTCCTGCTCTGTACTAATTGCGAGTAGACCAGTGCTTTTTCTAATGTGTGCAAGTAAATCCATATAACAAATATCATGTGCAATCCCATCTCTTTTTGAGTTCTGGAGCAACTCAAGAATGTATTTCTGATCTCACTAAAATGGCCATCCAGAACAGCTGTTTCTTGTAGATCCTAGTTTTTCAAAATTGATCGATTGCAACTATTTTTTAATAGCTTCTTTTTATTGTTAGATGTAAGTCATTGAATCTGATGAATCTTTTGCAGCAAGAAGATATCAAGAATTATATGGATAACTCCCTTAAACATGGCATTCAACTCTCGATTTTTCGTAAAGAACGTGTTGGTGGTGATTCCCAAGGAATTAACTACTGGTACTGTAAATCTGATTTATAAATTGATACGTGTTTCTGTTGTCTTGGAAGATAATTTTTAAAGATTTATTGCTGTCTAGAACAACAATTTCTATTTGATGCAATTCTATGCTACGTTATAGGTTTGTTATTTATGCTTCTGTTACTGTTGTAGGTATGAAGACGATCCAATGATTGGTCATCGACTATATCGTGAAATACGAAAAGTTGAGGGGAAGAAAGCAAAGACAAAAGGTTCCCAGGTCCTTCCTAGTACAACATACCTTTGGGAAACGGTAGCAACAAATTTGGAAGAATTTCAAGATGTTTCTGTAAGTCGTTTTGTAGACCAGTCCGTTTTTGCACGTTATTAACTGTATATGGTTAATATGTCATTCGTGGTTTTTACTTATGTGTAGTCCAGTTCACTTATCCAACACTCATATTTGTGTTTTCCATACAAGGATTGCCTATAGGATTCCAGTGAGTATTTATTACCTTGTATGGGCTGTTCGCTTATGTTCAAATTTGGAGATCTAATTTCAACATGCTTGTATGTTTTAGTGCATGCAGACAGAAGTTATTGGATCTGGCTTTGGGCTTAACGATCTCGTGTTCCAATATGGAATATTTTTTCTTTTTGAGATAGCAATTGTAATATCTGGATGTGACATAATCCATTTTTTGAGCAGTAATCATAGAATTTTCTTGGTACGATTTCTCTATCTTATTGGC
The DNA here is from genome assembly GCA_027478405.1 of Erythroxylum cassinoides. Lineage (NCBI taxonomy): Eukaryota > Viridiplantae > Streptophyta > Magnoliopsida > Malpighiales > Erythroxylaceae > Erythroxylum > Erythroxylum cassinoides. Next base: position 48,245,476 of record JANIPM010000007.1, read on the forward strand.
TAGTCCTGTTTCTTAACTGGATTTCTGATAAAAAGATGTAAATAGAAGTTTGGATAGGAAGATATTGTTTTCTCTTTCAAGCAACGACTAGCAGAAATTGAAAAGTTCCACCTCAAGACTAATGGGTAATGCTCCCAATTAAGAATTCATTATTCTACATTAATCTTAAAGCAGTAAAGCCTGCTTCCAGAGGTTTTTTTATGATCTTTGGAATTCCGTTCATAGAGTATAACCATGTTGCAGCAAATTCATTCCTTCCAGTTGTATAGCCAGTTGTGCACAGTGTAGACAACTAATCATTCATTTTGGAAAATGTGCTCCTGTTGAAAGGACTTTTTGTCTGCCTTTCTGATGGTGCAAAGAAACTGGTCCTTGCTCACTATTGTACCAAGATATATTGGACTTGCAAATTGTCACTGGTTTCGTTCTTATTTGGAATTTTCCTCAATTTACTTTGTCAATTTTGCTGCAGGAGAAGCTTTTTGAGAGTAGAAACAGAACAGAGGCTTCGTTAGGAAAGAAGCTGAAGAATGACATGCTCCCAGAGATTGCGAAGGTTCATAAGGTAATTCATAATTGCTTGTGTGAGAACTTGTATATTTAATCATATCAATACCCGGTAAAGAATCAGGTGTCTTTTTACTCATGTTGCTGTTCCTAATTTCATCTGCTTTCCATTCTTTTTGCTTTCCTTGATCAATTATTTAGTTCCCTGCTTCTGTTTTTGCTCAGAGGAAAGAGAAGTTGTTGAAAAAACAACACAGGCAGGCTCTGCTTCTTGATAACTTCCTGAACATGGATGGGCTAGCAGCGGGTCGCTCTCTTCGTGACAGGAAACCTGTTACTTACACTTTTGGTAAGAGTACTAAAAAAACTATTAAACCCCAAAAAAAAGACGAAATGGTTATATGCTAGTTTATTACCCTTGGCAGGGATTTATCTACTGCTTCCATTTCCCTCATACTATAAAAAACTAACATATTAGTAGTAAGTAGTGACAGTTCTGACACCATGTGATTTGAGGTCTCATTCATCTCTAATTATTTTGCAGATGATTATGATCGGTCAATCAGTGAGGCTATAAAAGTAACCAAGTATGAAGTTTATGACACGTTCTCATGTAGTTTTTGCATAGCTTATTTCTTATAGGAATTTGTGTATACTACATACAGCCGTACAATCTAAAATTAATAATTGTGTTTCTGGAATTTGTCTCCAGGCAAAAACCACCATCACCAGAGCCTATTCAAAGAAGAGATGAAGTTGCCAGACCAGAAGCGATCACAAATGGTAGGTGGAGTGGTCCTTCACATACTTCCCCACATGGCACTTTTAGCATGACATCTCCCAATTCACCTGAATACGATGACTTTGGCGAGGACCATATGCTTGATCCATTGGACAGAAGGTAAGAACAATCTTCGATTTCCAGCTTCTTGTATTGCCCCTAAGCTCCACCATCTCATAATCTGCAATGGTTTGCAGTAACAGGCGAAGACAGAGGCCACAACGATACTCAGCAAAAGAGTATGTTGAAGCAGTTTCAGATAATGATGCAGATTTTTACAGTGATGATGACATAGTTGGAGAGGCCGTATATGATGAGGAATATACGAGGAAACGTAAACAAAGGAAGCTGTCTAGTAGCTCAGAAGGGGATGAGGAATACCAGTGGGATGAAGAAAATGGTGAAGATGAGGAGGAAGAAGAGGAGGATTCCTTAAGTATCAGTGAGGAGAGTGATGGGCCACAAAAAATCAAGAAATTGCCAGGTCGTACTCGGAGGGAATTTAAATTACGATCTGTTGATGAGATCCAATCAGGTCTAAGACGCAGTAAAAGGGCCACTAGGAACCGGATTAATTACCGGCAGTACGAACTCTCTGAATCAGAAGCTGAGTTGATAAAACCCGAAAAATCAAATGCATCAGATGAACGATCCTCAGATGCAAGTGAAGATACGGAGTATTCAGCTGAAAGTCAAGATTCTGATGGCATCTACGATGACCAAGATATGAAAATCAATCTGCCTGCTGATGGTTGTACAGAGGCAGCAGAAAAGGAGCAAATTCAGCCACTTGAAAAATCTAACAGCCTGGATCAAGATCAAGATCAAGGTGAAGGTGAATATGAAGGTGAAGGTGTGAGAAAAAGACGATTACTTGATCTTAATGAAGTTGCCCCAGGTTCTGGTTTTGATGATGGTCCAAATGCAACTATAAATGATGATGATAGAGATGATTTTTGAGCTGTTCTCTCTTACCAGAAAACAAGATTTGCAGTCTCTGGTCAGGAAGCTTAATATTGTATGATATTAGAAAGTTACAAATTTTGCAATTATGATCAGAGTTCTTCCGTGGTGTAAGTTAAAGCAATCCTGGATGCGATTCATCTTGGATTTGCGGCAGGGAACGACCTGGTGCTGAGAGTTCTGTAGATTAGGTAGTCATTTTTTAGTATGTCTACGTTCATAGAAACCTAAAATGGGTAAATGAGAATATGTTGGTGGTTCTTTATTTTATCCAACTAATGTACAATAACCCTTTAACTGATGTTGTAACTGAAACTTCGGCTTTTAGATGTGCAAGCCCTGCATTATCTTTGACAATTATCTATGCCCTAACAGTTTTGGTGGTTGCTTCTTGAAAAAATGATACCTTCCCAACACATTAGTGAGGTTTCATTTTTCATTCGATACATCATTCTACATTATCAATATCAAATTGGATAAATAGTGATATTGGAAGCAGGAGTGTTTCATTTGGTATTTGATTGGCTTTGATCTTATATGGAGTAGTGGGCAACAAAAAGATGACAAAGGATTGCTGCCTTATTAACAGTGATCTGGACCACAGAAGTTGCTAATTATTTGCCCCGCCCCTTCAGGGGAATCACATCACACAGTTTCCATTTTCTTGCCGCGGCTCATTTTTTCCGACGGAAGCTTCACACGTCTCACCATCCGCCTCTTCCTTTTGTTTGTGCTTTTCGCTGTTTCCATTTTCCTGCTCCATGGCAGCTTCTTTTTGGAAAATATTCTCTGCTGTTTCACCATCAACCCCTTCCTTCTCTGCTTGCTTCCTACATGATTCTTTACCAGCTTTCTCCTTATCTGCTGCTAATTCCCTCTCCTTGGCAGCTGCTGCTGCTTTCGTTTCCTCGAGTGCTCCAATCAAATTTGAAAGACATTTTTCAACACCGTCCAATGGGGACTTGGGCATAAGGTTCTCTGCAACATCTGCAGGTGTGATCTTGGTCTCCTTCATTAATCCTTGAATTGTCTCAAACATAGCATGTTGTTCCAGTTCCAAGTAATTCTTAGCCAGCACTTTAAATGCCTCAAAACTACAGTAAGATAATCCGATATGCTTGTCCATCCTTCCCCTTCTGATCAAAGCGGGATCAAGCTTCTCTACATAATTTGTAGTAAATACTATAATCCTCTCACCTCCACAAGCAGACCATAAACCATCAATAAAATTCAACAGCCCTGAAAGCGTAACCTTGCTGGTTGGGTCCTCCTTTGGTTCTTTACGAGCAGCTTCTTTATCTAACTTGTCATCCTCAGAAGATTTATCAGCTTTCTTCTTCCTTTGCCCTGTAAGATCCAGCGAACAGTCAATATCCTCAATCACAATGATCGATTTCCCGGTTGTTTCAATCAACAACTTCCTCAATTCAGTGTTGTCCTTCACTGCAGTGAGCTCAAGATCATAAACATCATAGTTCAACAAGTTGGCCATTGCAGCAATCATAGTAGACTTGCCAGTTCCAGGAGGGCCATAAAGAAGATAACCCCTCTTCCAAGTCTTGCCAATCCTAGCATAAAAATCCTTGCTTTTGCTGAAGGTCACAAGATCGTCAATGATCTCCTCCTTTATTTTAGGTTCCAAGGCCATGGTATCAAAAGTGGCAGGATGTTCAAAAGTTATATGACTCCATACAGTCTGCTTGAAACTTGGCCATCTGTGTCCAGAACTGTTGGTATAAAGCTTTCTTTGCCTGCTTCTAACCTTAATCTCCTTCCCTTCTCTCACCAGATGCTTCAAGTAACTCTCCGTAATGATCTCTCTGTGACTTTTATGAAAGCTGAGCCTGTAGTATCTCCTCTCTGGCTGTGGATACAAGGATTGTGAGCTTGTCACAACTTTGCCCGAAACCCACCAAACTTTAACGCCTTTAAACTCGTCTGTCACTCTCTCGTGCTCATCCATGCTAAGAACCAGGCTGTTGTTACCTCTTCCCATCTCTGCTTTTAACCTTTTAGCAGACTTTGATGAGTTGACACTGAGATAAGCTTCGACAGCAGCGAAGGCTTCACTTCGTTTGAGTCGATCTCCTGTGTACTCGTGGATAGTTATCTTGATGTAAGGATAGAAAAAGTTCATGATTCTGTGCGTACCCCTCTCAAGGTACCTACGAACTTCGTGCGGACAGTATTGTTGAAAAATAGCCCAGAAAAGCATGAAACTGGCAATGGTTGAACCCATTGTCGCCCACGTCTGGGTCATTAATTGAGGTGGTATCATCATTTGATGCTCTGTTTTTTGGTTTCGCCCTTTTGCTGTCAGGAGCTAATATGGAAGAAAATGGGATGATTCTCGAGATTGTTGCTCTTCTTATGAATGGTTTTTGTTCGTATCGAGCGAGTCCAGAAGAGAGGAAGCGTCTAAGTGCGGTAGCAGGTACAGAATTCGAAACACACCAGTGCTTGCGACAATATATTTCCATTCTGTAATTATTATAGAATGTGACAAAGCATGACCAAACAATCATTCAGTACTTGAAATTTTATTTTATTATATAAAATAGTTATTAAACTCCCATAAAGATAAAATCCAACCATGGTCAAGTTAATGTCAAAAGATGGTAACAGGTGAATGGTGACATGGATTCTCGTTTTCGAAAATTCTCTCTCGTTCTAATTCATTGGCCACTAACACGTCATTCTCGTCTGTTTCTTATAATTAAAAAAAAAGGGTGTCCATAACTAAACAGGTTGGTGTGAGTAGTTCAGTATTCGAGGTCTCAAGTTCGAGTCTTGAGAATGGAAAAATCTGTTTGGCCAACACCTTATCCCTTATGAGCTGATCCGATGCGAGCGAGGATTAGTCTGAAAGTAGATAATTTAAAAGTACCTTTTTTATAATTGGAATCCTCTTAAAATATCTCGTGGTCTAACCAAAAGAAAAAAGTGTCCATAATCCATACTCCATTCACGCCTAACTAACCCACCCCAGTGCAACATACGTCCAATAATTAATTTTATATTAACTAAAGAAAATTGTAAAATATCTTTACGTCCAATAATTGATGTTTGTGATATTTTCTTTGATTACCATCGTACTTTTTTGGCTTCCCTTTTACCAATTACAATTTGCTTTCTTATCCATTATCCTTTAATCTTAATGCCTATTATGGCATTTACTTGGTTTATAGGTAAAGCTCTTTAATTGAGATCTGTTGACGACACTATCTCAGTAAAGAATCAAATTAATAACGTGTGTGAATCTTTCTTCACCTCTCCATTGGTTTAGAGTCCTTGACCTACGATGAGATGGTATGCTCTTCCCCATATAATAGAGGTTAAGTGAAGTCATCAATAAAGATTATATAATATTTACTCCCTTTTAATGAAGGAGTTTTTTTTAGGTCCTTCAAGATCAGTATGGATGAGTTGCAACTTTTTTGTTGCTCTCCATGCATACTTCTGTAATGAAAATCTTGCTTGTTTTTCATATTGACAAGCCTTGCAACATTGTAATTCTAATTCCAAGTGAGGTAAGCCATGGGCCAACGCCTTTTTTTTTTTTTGGCATACTTAACACTACTGTATAATGAAAATGACTTAGGCTCTTGTGTCAAATTTCAACGTTGTTTCAAATGACAGGATAAGCTGCTTACTTCTCCTCCATCGGATAAAGTGAGAAACTTTTGCCCCTTATTTTGATTTTGAATACTTCATCATTGTTTGCATCCTTGATCAAACATTACTTCTTAAAGATGATTGAAAAACCTTTCTCAACCAACTGCCCAACACTTGTAAGTTTTGATCAATGTCAGGGACATACATAACGTTGTAAATTAATTCTGTACTTGTGCAACTTTCAATAGCTACGATTCCCTTTCCTTTAACTGTGACGTGTTTACCATTACCAATTTTGACTTTGATATTTGTTATCTGTCCAGATCTCTGAAAAGTTCTAGATCACCAGACATATGATTGGTACTTCTATTATCCACTAGCGACCATTCACTTGAGCTATTGCTAGTGAAATAGGTTGCTACGAATAATTGTTCTTCCTCCTATAAGTTAGCAACTTGAGCCTCATTCTTTTCTTCCAAGTTACTTTTGCAAATTTTCTCATGATGCCCAACTTATTACAATTTGCACAATTGACATCAAGTCTTCGCCAACATTTGAAAGGGGGATGACCCTTTTTTCTACTATGCTTACAAAGAGAAAATTCTTTGTTTTTTACTACAGTGCTGTTGATGGTGATACTGACTATATGTTGTGAATTGAAATTTTGTTTCTTGAATTTCTTCTCCTTGCTTTTTCCTGCTTGGTTGACTTACAACTCAACTTGCAATGCTCCTTCTACAAAATCTTCAACCCTTATTAGGTTTCTTTATTCATGAGCCTACAAAGTATTTACTAATTCTGCCAAAGTAACTTTTGACAGATCTTTAGTATTTTCCAAGACAGAAATAGTAGCTTCAAAAATTTCAAGAATAGTTACAATTATTTTTTGAATAATTCTAGAGTTAGAAAATTCAGAACCAAGTAACCTTATTTTGTTAACAATTCTGAGAAGCTTATATGCATACTCTTTGATTGTCTTAGACTCCTTCATTTTCTATATTTTAATTTCTCTAACCAGGTTCCACTTGCATTCTTTTAATCCTTTCATTTCCTTCATATTCACTTTTGAGGAAATTCCAAATTTCAAATGTTGATTTCAAGTTAATGATTCAGGATAAAATTTCTAGTGAGATAGCAACAAACTAATATGTCCCATGCACATAAAAGTGCTAGGAGGTATGCAGATGTGGAAGTGGTATCAGTTGGATAATGTTGAAATATGTCCATTCAATAATCCCACTTATTGTGGAAGTAGTTTAGGAAGTAATTTGTTGTTTCCGTAATATTAGGCTGGGACCTAGCCAAAGTAGTTTAATTGGTCTAGATTTCTTTATTTCCACGTTAGTTAGTTTCATAATTCCTTTGTAACTAAAAGGCTATATATTGATAGCTGTATTGTTAATAAAGGGGATTATAAAACATTATCAGAAAATATATCTCTCCTAAATTCTTTCCATAATCTCTCTACCTTTCTGTTTTTGTTTCCTAAACTCTGTCTTCAATCTCAATTTAAACCCATCAATTAGTATCGGAGCTGATTTCATCAACAAAAATGGAGACCGCCAAAATGCAACTAATGATATGCGGAGCAAAGTTGTTGATATCCTTTCTAAACAAGAAGTTGTCTTGAGTTAAGTCAACAATAATTATGATCAACTGAGAACACGAGTAGACGACAACTACGATCAATTGAGCCTGATAGTTCAAAACCTCACCAGCAAGTTTCAAGCATTCCAAGCTACTGTGACTCTAACACGGCCTAACACTAGGGGAAACCTATTCTTTGGAGCAGGGAGCTCTCGAGCTAGTTTAGATGACTCTAAGACCCGCGAAGCAGACTCACTAAGACACCGACCCAAGCTGCTGTTTCCCATATTTGAAGGTGAGAATTCTCAAAGGTGGCTATTTCGGTTTGAACAATATTTTCGATACCATGGCATTCCGGAGGAGGAGAAATTGCCAATCGCTGCATTCCACTTGGATGGATTACCATTCAACCATGCACTTTTGCAGAGATTTGGTCATACGGATTATGAGGACCCTAGAGAAGCATTAAAACGATTAAGACAACACAGTTCAGTGGAAACATATCAAGAAGAATTTGAACAATTATCCAACAAGGTGAACAGATTGCCTGAGAGTTTCTTGGAAAGTAACTTTATTCTCCGGATTGATGTAAGAATGAACAAACCACGAACTCTCACTGATGCAATCGGATTGGCAAGGCTAGCAGAAGGGAGGAACCAATAATCACATAGACAAAATTTTCCTCCAAAGAACGTGATGAATACAACTTCTAAACCCACCAATTTAGGAGGCCTAGGGGTTTTGGGTCTAGTAGCGAACCAAAAAAATGGAATACCAAATTTTCGAAG
>JANIPM010000007.1:48269429-48280513 GCA_027478405.1 Erythroxylum cassinoides
ACTCACTTAAGTCCACTTCATTTCCTCTTTCTTTTCTCATTTCCTTTTAGGCCCAAAGCCCATTTGACCATTAATACTCTTTTCCCTTCCTACCTCATTAAGGCCTAACTAACACATTAAATTTCATTCATTCACCACCTAACTCTTTAATGCTAACTCATTCTAATTAATGTCAAGTTAATTAATGCTAACATAACTTACTCAATTAATTTAATCATGCTTAATTTTAAAAAAAAATTTGGGGCTAACAACTTTCAAGTCTAAGCATATTCTTCCGCACACTGGTGTCTTTGCTTTGTTGTACTGCCTTGTCTTTATTGATGCTCCTATGTTTCAGTACTGTCTGCCATTCCCCTTTAGTCATTTTTGAGGTTTCTATCTGAGTTTATTGATTTATCCCTTTTCTTTTTATCGGTTCATCTTTCTCCTCACTCCTCCTTCACCTACTTCAAGTTACACTTGCTGTTCTTTTTCATTTATTGAATTTTCATCTTGCACCCCGCCTTCATTTGGCTCCGGATACTCACTAATCCATATCCCCTTCTCTAAAGTTGGTAGTTTCTCTTGTTCCACTATTCCAGTAATAGCTACCTCATTTGGTTCCTTTCGTTGCTTCTATTTTTGTTGACCTTTGCACTTAAATAGGGCCTGACCAAATTGCCGACAATGGTAGCAATAGATCGGGTATGTCTCAAATATAACCATTTGAGTGTATCAGTTTCCTATCGGCAGCTTCACCTCAAAGCTTGTTATAGGCCTTTTAGAAACATCAACTTCCCCCAATAATCGTGCATAACCAAGTTTAGTCTTCATGCTAGTGATTTTATTAGTACACATAGGCCTACTGATGTGTGATCCCAATTTGGATAGCCCCCGTTCATGCTAGAATTCTAGGGGGACATTAGGTAGCTCTACCTATATTGGCACATCCATGAACTCCTTGTAGTCGAAGGCAAATCCTTGTGTGAGCTTCTTTAATAGCAAGGTTTTCCCAAAGATAACATTCGGCCCTCCTGCTAAAACACTCATTCTGCCTTCATCAGAATTAAACCGAAAAATCAGCCAACCCCTACTATAAGGTAGGAGTTGACATTGCACTTTCCACTTGGCCATTTGGTCCTCAAGGGCATTCATCCTCGAAAACTTTCCAGTAAAACACCCAACTAGGTAGTATCCCAAATTTTGTTCAATCTCCATTACGTCTTCCAACTCCATAATAGCCTCTTCATCAACTTTCATGAATTCTAGTGTCATACCTTGGTTGAGTTCTCTGTTGTCGCAAAATAAACTAGCATAGGAAGGCTTCTGTTTCCCTTCTTCACCTTTATCAAAACCCCTCTTCGGCGTTTTATCAAACAGTTTCTGTGTAGGCACCTCATCCTCTGATTTATCAGACACAGGTTACGACATTCGATTGAACAACTTCAACATAGATTCTTCGTCTTCTGAATCTTTGGTTTCAGTGGAATCCTTACTTCCCAAGTCAATATCCTCTTCAGTGGAATCCTTATTGACAGCTCTTTCTTTTTTATGAACGGTAAATTGTATATTCATCAAAAGGTATGTACAAATTCAAAAGGGCATACCCTAGTCAAAAAATAAACGAACATCAGAACAAAAATCCTCCTTACAACCAAGTAAGGTCTAATGTACCTTAAATAATGGATTACAACCGAAAAAAGACTAAAAGGATCTCAATACATAACAAACTGAAACCAACCGTCGCACATAAATAATTTGCAGGGGACACAGCATACAGAGGCTAGATAGTAGGGATGAGATCGCAGGCTCCACCCTGACCCAAAACAGCATAGGTCTCTTATGGTTTCCCTGCCAGCCCGTAAGCAGAAACCCAAGCGACACAGATCACGCGCCCCTCCACCATGCATCGGCTAACCCATAGGTAACAAGAGGCCCAAGGATCACCCTAAGTAACCTATTCCAACCGAAAAGAGGCCAGTGGAATCTCAACACATAACAAACCCAAAACAACCACAACACATAATGGACCTATAGGGGGGATGGTATGCAGAGGCTAGCTGGCGGAATGAGATTGCAGGCCCCACCCTAGCCTATAGCAGCATGGTCCCTGGGGCCTCCTTGCCAGTCTATATGTGCAGGCCTAAACAATGCAGATCACACAAAACAGCGTGGGCCCCTAAGGCCTCCACATCAAGCCCGTATGCACAGGCTCAAGCAATGCAGATCACTCCTCCCTCCACCATGTCCAGTCCATAAGTAGCAAAAAGGTCCAAAGACTGTAAGGCCCATTCAATCCGCCACCATGCAGGCAGCAGTAACATAATCTCCAGCATGCAAGAGGCAACACAGCTACCATACCTGGATCCCCAATAAGAGGTTAGTACCAAAAGTGGAGCAAAATGCCACTCAAGAAAATCAAGGTGGCCATTCACCACCCACCATCGCAAGATTCCCTCTTCATCCGGGAACTCAGGGGAGCACAACAGCCTGCTAGAAACTGCATGCAATTTGAATCTTAGGAAGTCAAACCATGGCCAAAGCCAAGGGGAGGACATTAAACCTACAAACATACCAAGTCTACCTTCACTACAACACAATATAGCAGAAATCACAGGCTAGTAATCTCTAGAAGGACATCTTAGAAGAAGAACAACCCAAGGCCCCTATACATCCAAATAAGCCTACTATGTGTTAATACAATACAGTCAGATAAGCAAAGAGAGAGGCACCCCAACCCCTATATAACCAATAGGAATTCAGAAATTAATAGGTGGAAGGTAGCCTAGCCTTTCCTGAGGATTGCACACACAATTAAAATCACCCATAAGTATCCACGGACGGGATGGGCTCACTGGACCATCCTGAAGTTTATGCCATAAATCCCGCCTATCAGCCACACTATACAATCCATAGATAAGGGTCACTGTAAAGGAGAGTTGCGTCGTGGAACAAAGGATGTCCACAGTAATATGTTGGTCACTGACTTCCACAATCCTACATTGACAAAAACTTGGATGCCATATGATACACATACGTCCGCCAATAATGCGGTCAAAATTGTGATAATAATTCCACCCGTCAAATTTATTCCGCATCATCTTGTGAAGGTTGTCCAGATTAAGTTTTGTTTCTAAGAGACATGCAAAGTAGCTCTGGTGTTGCCTAAGGGAGTGGCAACACTATTTTGTCGCAAAGTCGTACTGAGGCCCCGGGCATTACAGCATAGAAGCTTCATGTAGTCGGGGGAGGAGGTTGATCACCTCCTATACCCTTTGGGATGTTTGAATTCTTCATAGGACCTCGATTTTGACCTTCAGTTCGGTTCTTTCTACCAGGGGGTCCTGTGGTCGGTTAGGTTACCTTGCCTTTAGGAAAATTCCTTTGTTTAGGCACAATTTGCCATTCTCCTTGAGTCCTTGTCAAGTTATCAACCCTCCTAGGTTGCAGTGGTGGTTCAGAACTTATGAGCTATACTAACTCCTCCCCCGCACCCCTATTTATTTCATTAAGAGTCACTGGCACTTTCTGAGCTTCCACTAGATCTGGCTGCCCATCCACATGAGTTTCCAGTGCCACCGTATTTATCCCATGTTCATCCATAGGGGGACTCACTGATTCCTCAAGGTTACCAGGATCTACCACTAGTTCCTTCAATTGCTTCAAATTTTGTTGCCTTTTACAATCAAATGGGGCATGACCAAAGACTCGACAATGACAGCAATAACTCGAAAAATTCTCATAAATAACTAGTTGAGTATCCCTGTGTCCCGTTGGCAACCTCACACCAAAACTCGTTTTAGGGTTTATGGACAGGTCAACCTCCACCAGAACTTGTGCAAAACCCAATCTGGTCTTCAATCTAGTGACTTTATCAATGCAAATAGGCTTTCCAAGACGTAAGGCCAACTTTGAGAGCCCCTGTTCATGCCAATATTCCAAAGGGACATTTACCCATATAGCACATACGACGCTTTGGATAGAACACTCATCCGGTGTTCTGAGTTAAACTGAAATAACATCCAGCCCTTGCTATGAGGAAGTAGACAACAGGGTACATTCCACTTGTCCATTTGTTCCTCCAGCGCTTTCATTCCCGGGAACTTCCCAGTAAAGTGCCTAACCAAACAGTACCCTAAAGTGAGTTCCAATTCCATTCCATCAGCAGCATCCATAACAAGTTCATCTTCAACAAGTTCCACATCCACCCTTTCTAATGACATGCCCTGACGGAGTTCTCTATTATCTCTAAATAAACTAGAAAAGGAGGCCTTCTTTTTTCCTGTAGTTTTATCCTTTAAGCCTTTCTCTGGCATTTCATCAAACAGATTCTGTGCAGGCAGCTCATCCCCTGATGCAGACTGTGGCAACCAGTTAAACAGCCTAAGCATCGAATCCTCATCTTCAGATTCCTCAATTTCGGTCGCATCTTTGCTCCCTAAATCAATGTCGACTTCAGCCGTGGATGCTACATCATCCCCCGGCTGAAGGACCAATGCAGTATCACACAAAGGTTCCAAGGTTTGGGACATACTTGGGAGGTGTGTAGAAGTCTCCAACGCTACCTTTTGTACTGTCACGCCAGAGACCCCAACAACAGTCTTCTCCACAGGCCGACTCACCAGTTGTTTAAGTGTGTTGACGTGGGTTGTCAGTGGCACCCCTGGGTTAGCCCCCATTGCACATTTCACCTGGGCAGAATCCTTGCCTTGGGTCGCCAATCGACTATCTCTAAGACTAAGGAAGTCGACCCCCGGCCCTGGTCTTTTACTAGTCATCGGAGTTGTCTTCACACTAGCAGGTGGCTGCTGGGCAGCTTGGTCGACTTGTGGCTGACGAGAGCTACCTTCCTGGCCTCCAAGACAAACCGTCGTGATATCCTTACCCCTATTTTTTAGTTTCACCATGAGTCAAGGAGAGGGGACGATGGTCGAGCTCCCAGCGTCCAAGACGCCCAAGGTGCCCTAACCCTAATCTGCACAGATCTGTTGTGCCAAGTGAGCGAGACAGAATCACCACATAAAATAGTCAGGTAACCACAGATTCTCTCCAGTTTGGTAGAAGTTATGACCAAACTGCAAGTAATTCAGTGAAGAGTTGCCACCCGAACTATGCCACAGAACTGCTACTATAGCATCGCAACCCCTTTACAGAAGTAACAAAGAATACCACAACCACTTGGTGGCGTTAAAACCCTACAGTGGATCGAGAAAAACCTACACTAGAGCAAACAAAGGAGTAGTATGGAGGACGAAACCTAGGAGGTGTTCGCCTAGTAAGAGAAGCTCTTTTTTTTTTAATGAATGGTAAAAATTATATTCATCAGAGAAATATATACATCGTCACAGGGGCATACCCCGGTCAAAAATACCAAAGAATGAGCACTCCAAGGTTACAAAAACTAGAGGTACCTGCAAGTCCAAAAGCCCAATACACCCATAAAAAAAGACCAAAAGAGGCCACAACCCCATACTAAAACAGCAGCTACAGAAACCACCCTAAACCTTCAGTAGGTTCAGTAAAAATCCAGGTCACAGTCGGAAGTGCCACTAGCCCAAAGGAAGGGGAGCCAGGAGGCTAAGGAGAAAAGTCAACATTTATAAAGCCACAGATCAACCCATTCAAATGAAACGACGTATAATAGAAACGTCACCGTTGGAACCCTGGAGAGCCAACGTCCATTTTGAAGTAGCGCCCATCCTTGCCTTCTAAAATCCACGTCATTCTAATACCATAATAGTCCCCCCCGAAACGGTAACGTAATCTCCAGCATCAAAACATGCCAAACCAAGCAGCAACATACCAAACGACCGCTACCTGCGTCCAGCGACATCGTTCCACTAAAGAGAGAGTATGGTAACACCACCATACTTCAAAACGACAACGGACACTCTGGTAACAATGAAACGTTGTATTGACAGCACCCCGGCACCAACAAATCTCATCTGATGTCGCTCTAGAGAAGACAAAAGCAGAGACCCCCTCAACTCCAAACGACAACGTTAAACCAAAAATCCCATACAGTAAGCCTGCAAGAAAAATGACCCCGTCAAGGCCACCCTCGAAGACGCCCAACCAGGCAAGTGCAATACTCACACAAACAGACGACGTCGTTCCCACTATCCAACTGTAGTGCGTACTACCTCTCCACCAGCCCTCCACACACACATGCATGCAAACAATAAACTCAATTCTCAACAGGACTACCGCCCAACCCTTCCACCCCCATCCTTCTTAAGGCTTAGATCAGGGTCTGCATGCCAAAGGAATCCTAAGAGGAGACAGCCCCTTAGGAAGGACAAAACCATAAAGAGACCTCTAGCCACAATAGAAGGAGCCAACAGTTCTTAAAGAGAAATTATAATAAACATGCTCAGCCAGAGACAACCATCCATAGTAGACCACCAAATTAGGAAGGTATCACAAAATCCTCCCCAGGCTTACACCCTTCAGTATATCATCACAATAGTACCACAGGGAAACAGGGCCTCCATGTAACAACAGAACACAACACCCCTTTTGTAGTTCAATCCCTACAAATCAAAACATAATAAACTCCGGGGGATAAAGTCTATAGAGAATTTGGTACATGGTGGTTTTTATTTTTGCCACCACATCCACCGTAGTAACCAACGTGCCCTCCATTTGAATCACATTTCAGCTTTTCCAAATCATGTAGATGGTGGTCATGAGAGCAAGCCTAACCTTTGTGCTCTTGAGGAAGGCACCCGGATAATCTCTGCGAAGCCATTTGAGAGCACTGGGGAGGGTAGTCATGGACCATGTGATCCCAAGTCATCCACAAATGATGCCCCAAATAGCACTAGTAACAGGACAAGCAAAGAAGAGGTGCAGGATTGTCTCATCAGAAGTTCGGCAAAACCCACACATTTTATCACTCTTAAAAGGGCAAGCTATCCTTCGTGGGTAACTGCCCTCGTACACTTAACCACACAGTGAAGGAAAATTTGGGTGGAATGTACCGTTTCCAAATAAACGCCATCCATGGTTTGCGAGAGAGTGTGACCCTAAAAAGATCATAAAGTTTTTGCGAGGAGGGGCGCTCATGACTACATGAAACTTGCACGCCCCTTATAGCTCCATCAATACCTCCACTTTTTTCCACCAACACATCTCAGATAGCTGCAAGCTTTTTCATCAATTGCGAGTCTCGGTTAGGTGGATTCCATTCCTATATAGAAGTCCCCCGTAAATACTCCTCGTGCACCCATCTAACCCACACCGAATCTACTTTAGCATGGATATTCCACAAAACTTTAGCCAATAGAGCATTATTCTAGATCTTCCATTTTTTAAGTCCATGCCCCCTTCCACCTTAGGGGTACAGACGATGTCCCAATCAACTCGAAAATGGTTTCCCCCCAAGAAAAAGAGTCTACATATAGACGTGATCCGATCCATAATGGTAATTGGGATAGGGAAGGATTGCAACCAAAAGGCAAGGAGTCCTTGGATAACAGAATTAATGAGCTCAGCTCGTCCTGCATAAGAAAGAGAGTGGCCCTTCCAAGCAGTGAGATAACCCCCAACTGCATCAAGGAGAACAAAAAACTGGGCTACCGACACTTTCATAGGGGCAAGGGGGACCCCCAAGTAACGAGCAGGGAACTCCCCCAAGGGGAAAGCCACTAACTGCCGAATGCTCTCCTTCTTATAACCATCGACCACCGCAAGATATATATTGGACTTAGCAGCATTAAATTTAAGGCCCGCAACTCTTTGCACATCATTTAGTGCTTCAGTAAGAATACAAAAAGAAGACTGATCCCCCTGGAAAATAACATCAGATCATCCGCAAAAGCAAAATGGGTTATCCCCAGTTTCTGGCACTTCAGATGGAAGTGAAACCGTGGACAAGCTATTCTTTTTTTTCAGGAGGCGAGAAAAGTATTCCAATCCAAGGAGAACATGAGTCGGCGACATACCGACAACCATTAAATTTACCATACAGGGAACCATTAATCGAAATGGAGTAGGACGCAGTAGTCACATACTTCATCACCCAACCAGTAAAAAGTGAAGGAAAACCGAGGCTCACCATCATATGCTCCAAGAAACCCCAATCCAGAGAATCATAGGCCTTTGTGATATACATCTTTAACATACACTAAGGAGAGATCCGTTTCCTGGTGTACCCACGTACTAGTTCCTGGCCCAGAAACACACTATCATGCATATGTCGCCCAGGAATAAATGTTGCCTAGGTAGGGTAAACTATCTATCCCACAACCTGCCACATCCGCTCATTCAAGATTTTTGTAATAATCTTGTAGACAACATTCAGGCATGTTATCGGCCAGAAATCCGTGACTGTAGTGGCTGAGGGAGATTTTGGGATAAGGGTGAGAGTAGCATGAATGAGTTGCTTAAGGAGTCTACCCAAAGTAAAAAATTCCTAGACAGCCCGAATGAGGTCATAACCAACCGTGTCCCACTGATACTTAAAAAAAGCCGAAGAGTAGCCATCCAGTCCCGAGGCCTTTTTGTCCCCAATATCAAACAAAGCCTTCTTAATTTATGTCGCTCCAATAAGGGAGATAAGAGACTGCTGAGCAATCTCATCTAGGAGGGGGCCCATCCGAACAACATCTTCATCAAGGTTTTCGAGGGATTCAGCGGACCCCAGGAGACCTTGGTAATACATCACACAACAGTGGGCAATCTCAGATAAGGAAGAGGTCGGTGCCGTCCTTTTTAACAATATGGGTAATCGTATTATGTTTTCCCCGCTTTTTGGCAATGGCATGGAAGTATTTAGTACTTTTGTCCGCTTCCATAAGGTGGGTACATTTTGCCTTTTGCTGAAAGAAAAGCCTTTCCGCCTCTATGAGGAAACCCGCGGACTTCCTTCGCCTAATCAGCTCCTGATTCAATTCAACATCATCCGGATGGCTGAGGGGCACATTATAAGCAGTTTGAAAATCCATTTAAGCAATCCAAGCTTTTTCCAAGATGTTCCCAAAAACTTGGGAGTTAAACTACTTGAGGCGTCCTTTCAGCCCCTGTAGCTTGCGACACAAAATAAACTGCACATATCCCTCCAGCAGCTGATCCCATTCACTCTCCATAATAGACGAGAACAAAGGATGGGTTAACCACATATTAAAGAACTTAAAAGGCTTCTGACCTCCCACCTCCATACGGCTTATGTCCACCACACAGAGGCAATGGTCCGAGTCAGGGCACATAGGTAAAAAATGAGAGGTACAGTGGAACTCAGTCGAACTCCATGTTTGGTTAAAGAGGACCCGATCAAGTTTGGCCCAGAGTATATTTTTATTCCAAGTGAAAAATTCCCCCCGACTAGGCACATCCTCTAGCCCAAGGGAAACCCGAAAGTCCAGCAGATCCTTGAGTAGGTACGCCAAAGGGGGTTGGCAACCCAAACGTTCCTGAGCCGAGCAAACAAAGTTAAAATCCCCAAAAATTAACCAAGGTTGCTCTCTGTCAGAAAGGAGATGTCTAAGCAAATGCCACAAGGCCCTTCGCTCGGTCACACGGTACAAACCATAAACAAAAGAAGCAAAGAATGAGAATTGAGTGATCTTGCACTGGACATGAATGTGGATGAACTGGCCTCCAATAGCTAGGACAGTGCAATCACAATATTGTGGGTCCCAAATAATACACATACGGCCATCAGGATGGCTGTCAAAATTGTGACTAAAATGCCAACCCCCAAAACGAAGCTCCATCATAAGCTGAAGACTCGATTCTGAGAATTTGGTCTCAACAAGAGCAGCAATTTGACACTTGTGTTGCCTCAAGAGCGAGGCGACACTCTGTTGTGTCCGGGCAGAGTTGAGGCCCTGAACGTTCTAGCTTAACAACTTCATGGTTTGGGAATAGGAGGGTGATACCCTCCTACCCCTTTTCGCTTCTCAGAACTCCAACGCACGGCTACCCAAAAAACCCCTCTCCTTTCAACTTAGAGGCAACAGCCTCATTGTTTTCCCGGCCTCCACTCTACTTACTAACTGATTTTTCTGCAGCCCCCTTGTCCCCCAAATTAACAAGCTCCCTACTCTGTCCAGAAGAATTCCTGCGTTGGCTCAAATTTCTATGTTCCACTGAAGAATGGTTGTCTAAATTCTGCTGCTGTGGTTCGGTATTACAAGGCAAAGAGGCAGTGGCACCTCTGGCTTGGTTCATTCCCTCCGCCTGTTCCCCTTCTAGATGAGAGACCCCTGCCCCTACTGGTCGTGGAGGAAGTGTATGCCCAACTGGAACAATAGCCACGAATTTAGTGGCCCTGATGACGGGTGGAGATGGGTGAACCTGCACTTCAGTAATTGATGGAACATTGGAGGTCTCAACCCCATTGGTCCCCATTTTCTCACAATGCGGCTCTACATTTCCAGCAGGACATAACTGTGTGGATAGGGACGTAGAGGGAGCTAGAGGAGGAGCCTTTTTAGAATTCTCAGCCCATCTCTTCCCTCCCCTTGTAGGGAAGCTCTTGGTAACAACCTTTCCCTTGCCAACGGTTTGTCCCTTCTCGCCTTGTTTAGCCTGGATGGTTCCATGTACCCCATTCAGCTCTTTCGCTTACCCTTTACATAAAAACGGAGAGTGGCCAAACTTCTGACAATGGCAACAGTATGAAGGGTTAGATTCATAAGTAACAAGCTGGGTATACCGCTTCCGAGACGGTAGACAAACATCAAAATGGGTGATAGGCGGCTTTGACACAACAAGCAACCTGGCATAACCCAGCCTCAATCGCATATTAGTAATTTTGTCCGTACACATTGACCGGCCTAGATAGGAGTCCAGCTTTGAGAGCCCACGTTCATATCAAAATGCCAAGGGTACGTTGGGTAATTGCACCCAAAGGGGCACTTCCATGAACTCCTGCCGATCAAAGGTAAATTTTGAGGATAGCTTTTTAAGTAAAAGCGTTTTGCCATAAATTACATAAGGACCTCCTGAGAGGACACTCAACCGATCTTCGGCATTATTGAATTGGAAGATAATCCAACCCTGGCTATGGGGAAGTAGCTAACACTTTACTTGCCATATATTCATTAGGGCTTCAAGTGCCTTCATCCCCCCTTGAGGTGTGGGCAGTGTGAGGTATCTAG
>JANIPM010000007.1:48285687-48298225 GCA_027478405.1 Erythroxylum cassinoides
GTGCATATCAAATTTAGCATAAACATGAATTGCACTTTCTAATTTCTCAATAATTCTCGTAATTCACAATTTTATCCCTCACATGGGTAACAAGATGTTACAAAGGAGACGGGATCCTCTCTAGAGCGTCAAGTAGCCTCCACGCAGGTGTGATCCCTGTGTCCACTACATCTCCTAAGCACCCCATGAGAACCAAGTGAGGCTAGTGGCAGAGACAGCAATAACCCCTCAACCTGCAAGGATATTTAGACCACCTACGCAACACACCAAACAGAAGGACATAGCAATCAAGATCGGACCCCAAGCCCAATACACCAGAGCCCCAACAGTAGCTACAGCAACCAGCTAATAAAAGAGTGAAAGGACAAGCCCCTAAACCCCTATTACAACCAAAAGCACCTAGTCACAGTAAATCCAAGCCTAACTGAAGTGAACTATATGTAGGAAGTTAGCAGGCCTTCCGAATAGAACAAGAAGTAGCAAGCTTCATCCTGCCAACCAGTCCATCAGCTCTGTAGTAATACCCCCTTATAGTCAAATCAAACCCACAAAACATCACCCATTCAATTTCCTCCTTCCAAAAGGCAGTATAGGATAGGATTCCATATGCATATGAAAACTTAATGAAACCTCATGCATATGGAAGCCTGAAGTCAAAAGTCAATGAGTTCCACGAGATAGAGTCGGTATAGGATTTTGTATACAACAGTCTTTATTTTGGCAACCACATCAGCACTTGTTATGGAAACCTCATCCAAGGCAATGGCATTTCGGGCCTTCCAAATCGTGTACAGAGAGCAGAGGAATGCAATCTTTGCTACTTTACAGCGGAGGAGAGATCCACGATAGTTAGTTTGGATCCACCTAATGGAAATCCTCAAGGTAGTCATAGCCCTCTGCATACCTAGCCGGCTACGAATGGCATGCCAGACTTCCCTCATGAAAGAGCAATTAAATAAAATGTGCTCGACCATTTCATCTTCAGAATTACACATTGGGCAAGTACGATCCACGTCTATAAAAAGCAGGTTATTTTTTCATGGGCAAGCAATTTCTCAAGCTAAGCTAAGCTATAAATGAATATTTGGGTGGGATATAGGATTTCCAAATAAAAGACATATAAGGCCTTTTGACATGTTTAAATCGCAGCATCTCATACATCTTGTGGGAAGACAAGCTTCCATCCACACAAAGACTCTGAGCTGCCTAAACTACGTCCAGCTGACCCCCCAGGTGCACAAAGGAGTCCTGTATTAGACCCAACCTCTTAAGGAGTGGGGAATCCCTAGTGTGCGGCCTCTAATCCCAAACTGATGTTCCCCTCATGTGGTATTCATGGACCCATCTAACCCACAGTGAATTTTCTTCCTCATGTATATTCCACAGGACTTTAGCCAATAAGGCATTGTTCCAAATTTTGCAATTCCTCAGGCCCAGGCCCAGGCCCCCTTCTTCTTTTAGGGTGCAAATGTTATCCCAGGCTACTCGGAAGTGTTTCCCTCCCCACAAAAATAGTCGATAAAGAGAGGTTACTTTGTCTAATATGGTAGCAGGGACGAGAAAGGCTTGCAACCAAAAGGCTAAAACACCCTGAATAACCGAATGGACTAGTGTAAGTCTCCATGCATAAGACAAACTCTTACCATTCTAGGCATTGATATATGTTTCAACAATCTTAAGTAGGGTCGAATATTGAGCCATTGAAATTTTTAGGGGAGCCAATGGAACTCCCAGCTAACGAAGTAGAAATTGCCCCTCAGGGTAATCGACTGGTTGCAAAATATCCCCCCCCCCCCACAGACACACACACCGCCAAGATAACTATTGGACTTAGAAGGATTAACTTGTAGGCCAGCAGCCTCTCTTAGAGCCTGTAACCCTTCCACCAAGACTCGAATTGACTTAAGGTCTCCTCTCGAGAAAAGCATAAGGTCATTCGCAAAGGCTAGGTGGGTGATGCCTAGTTTTTGACATTTTGGGTGAAAATTGAAGGGGCCATTAATAGTCCTCAGTTTCAAGTCACAGGAGAGGTATTCTAGGCATAGGAGAAATAGGGAAGGGGACATAGGGTCTCCTTGCCTAGGGACTCTTCACCCCTGAATCAGGCCATGTAAGGAGCCATTGATCGACACCGAGTAAGAGGCTGTAGTGACACACTCCATTATCCAAGTAATAAACTTAACAGGGAACCCAAGGCCAGTCATCATCTCCTGCAAAAAATCCCAGGAGATTGTGTCATACGCTTTGGTAAGATCGATCTTGATGACGCAACTTGGAGAAATACACTTCTGACTATAGCGTCTAACCAGTTCTTGACCGAGGAAGATATTATCTTGTAGCTTCCGGACCCCAACAAAGATAGATTGAGCCGGATCAATTATTCTATCCAACACTGATGTCAACCGGGCTGTCAAAATCTTCTCAATCACCTTATACACCACATCCAAACAAGATATAGGTCGAAAGTCAGTCACCCTCGGCCTAGATTTGTTTTTGGGGATAAAGGTAAGGATGGTATGATTAAGACGCCTGAACAACCTGCCACTCCTGAAGAATTCATATACTACGGCCCTAACACTTTTTCCAACACCTGCCCATTACTATTTAAGGAAGGTCATTGTATACACATCCGGCCCAGGGGCTTTCTCATTACCAATGCTGAACAAAGCCTGCTTTATCTTCGCGTCCAATTTTTATAAGTGGCCCAATCAGACTAGTTTGTGATTCATGATCAAGCATCGCCCCATTGGAAATTACCTGAGAATCAGCATAGATACGAGGGGGAGAGGATCCAAGGAGAGCCTTATAAAAATTGACAATAGTTTCAGTCACTTCTGGTAAAGAGGAGGTTTCAATCCCATCATCTTTCGTGAGGTTAGTAATCGTATTAAGTCGGCTCCTTTTCCTAGCTATGGCATGGAAGTACTTAGTGTTTTTATTAGCCTCCATCAGGTGTGTACACTTAGCCTTCTGTTGGTAAAAGAGTCGTTCAGCGTCTTGAAGGAAGGTCACCTTCTTCCTTTGATTGTTCACCTAGACCCTAAACTCTTCATTGTCAGAATTACATTGGAAGGCGTGGTATACTCTTTGGAATTCCACTTGTGCATCTTGAGCTCTACTAGTGATATGGCTATAGGCATCTCAGTTATGCCGTCGAACAAGGGGCTTCAGGGCCTTCAATTTTGAACACAGCACATATTACGTATAACCTACCCAAGGCTGGTTCCATACACTATCAACTATGGCTGGAAAACTCGGGTGATGGAGCCACATGTTAAAGAACTTAATGGGCTTGCTCCCTTACACCTCATGGGAAGGAAAGTAGCTGAACAGTGAATGTCTTTGGTACCCCATGCTTGATTAAGAAGGACTCGGTCAAGCCTCACCCAGCGATTATTTTTCTGCTATGTAAAAAATTCCCCACAAGAAGCGACATCCTCCAACCCTAGAGTTAGCCTGAACTCCTACAAATCCTTCAGTAGATAAGCAGCAGGGGAGACACCCGTGTTGTTCCATTGCCGCATAAACGTAATTAAAATCCCCCAAAATCAGCCAGGGAGTCAACTGATTTGGGGCTAACTCCGTTAGCTTCATCCATAATTCCTTCCTCTCTCTGACCGTATACAAACCATACACACAGGTCACAACAAATTGCTCCTTGGTAGTGCAGCATAACAAGTTACAGTGGAGGAATTGATCTCCCCGATTCAGAAGATGACACATATAATATGAGGGATCTCAGGCTAGGACCATACAGCCCCCTTTAATAGAGTCAAAGTTATGCCAGTGCTTACAGCCTAGGAATCTATTCAGAATAAAGCTCTCCAGGCTATCTGTAATGAGTTTCGTCTCTAGTAAACGCATAAGTCTACAATTGTGTTGCCTCATCAAAGAGGTAACACTAAACTGTCTCGAGGGCTTATTTAACCCTCGAATGTTCCAACATAGGAATTTCATTTTGGCAGCACCGAGGCGCCACCTCCATCCCCCCTATGATTATCAATCATATTACGAAAATTCTTCTTGCTACCACCCTGCTGAGTCTGAAATCCATCTGCTGGTTGACTACTCTGTAAATTTACTGCCTTCCCCTTGTTACTTCTAACATAAGTCTGCGTGAGCTGCCTTTCACAATCCTGAGTAGATTTCCCGTGGACTGTGTGTCCCCTAGCTTCTATTGTTGTCCGCTGTGAGGGAAGGTTTCGATCACTAGGCATCGGGTGAGTTAGGGCCTGGGTAATCAAAACCCGCTGATCCAGAAGAACTGCAATACCCTCAGTCGGCCCAAAACTCGGGCTCTCCCATGGCTCACTCCCAGTGGGGTCAACTGCAGTTCCTGGTCTAGCTATTACGGCCTTGGCCTATTCCACAACCTTGTCATTTTGCATCCCTTCCCCCTATTGCACAATGGTTTCCAAGGTCCTATCCCCTTGCTCTGGTGTGTCCTGATGCACTGGTTTCCCGGGTGCTATACCAGTAGCTGCCTTGGACTCCTTACGCATTTTCTGCCTTTGTATCCCTTTACAATCGAATGGACTATGACCAAATTGTCTGCAGTGGCAGCAGTAATTCAGATAAGTCTCATAAATGACCCTCTGAGCGTATCTGTTCCCTATAGGGAGTTTAACTTCAAAACTAGTAACCGGACCTTTCTCCACATCAACTTCAATCAGTAAGCGAGCATAGCCAAGTCTGATTTTCTGCCTAGTGATCTGGTCGGTGCATGTAGACATGATCCTATCCATTACTGTGATTAGGATAGGAAAAGATTGCAGTAAAAAAGCGAGAACCCCTTGTATTACAGAATTAATAAGCTTAGCTTGCCCCACATAAGAGAGAGAGCGACCCCTTCCAAGCAATTAGGTACCCTTCAACTGCTTCAATGAGAACAGAAAATTGGACAATCGACACTTTCATAGGGGCAAAGGGGACCCCTAGGTAACGAATAGGGAACTCCCCCAAGGGGTAAGCCACTAGCTGCCGAAGACTCTCCTTCTCATATCCATCAACCCCCGCAAGATATATGTTGGATTTAGCCACATTCATCTTTAACCCTGCAACTCTTTCCAAATCATGCAATGCTTCAGTAAGAATACACAAGGAAGGCTGATCACCCCGGGCAAATAGCATCAGATCATCCGCGAAAGCAAAATGGGTTATCCCTAGTTTTTGACACTTCGGATGGAAGTGAAACCGTGGAGAAGTTGTTTTGTGTTTCAATAGTCAAGAAAGATATTCTAGCCCAAGAAGAAACAAAGTTAGGGACTTGGTATCGCCCTATTGGAGGCCCCGACGCCCATTAAATTTACCATATAGTGATCCATTAAGCGATATGGAATAGGACGCAGTCTTCACACACTCTATTACCCACCCAGTAAAAAGAGAAGGAAACTCGAGGCTCACCATCATATGCTCCAAGAACTCCCAATCAAGAGTATCATAGGCCTTCGTGATATCCACCTTTAGCATACACCAAGTAGAGATCCTTTTCCTGGTGTACCCACATACAAGTTCCTGGGCAAGGAACACATTATCCAGCATATTTTGCCCAGGAATAAAAGATGTTTGGGCAGGGTCAACTATCTATCCCATAAACTACCTCATGCGCTCATTCAAAATTTTAGTAATAATCTTATAGACAACATTAAGGCAGGCAATCGGTCGGAATTCCGTGACTGCATTAGCAGTGGAGGATTTCGGGATAAGGGTGAGAATAGCATGGTGGAGTTGTTTAAGGAGTTTGTCGGAGGAGAAAAATTCTTGGACAGCCCATGTGACATTAGAGCCTACCCCATCCCACTGGTGTTTAAAAAAGGCTAAACCCATCAGGTCCCGGGGCTTTATTGTCCCCAATATCAAACAAAGCCCTCTTGATTTATGCCTCGCCAACAGGGGAGATAAGATTCTGCTGAGCAATCTCATCCAAGAGAGGTCCCATCAGAACAATATTCTCATCAAGGTTGTCAAGGGAGTCTGCCGACCCAAGGAGGCCTTTGTAGTACGTCACACAATAGTGGGCAACTTTAGATAGAGAAGAGGTAGAGGTACCGTCCTCTTTAACAATGTGGGTAATAGTATTTTTCTTGCTCCGTTTTTTGCCATAGCATGGAAGTATTTAGTGTTTTTATCAGCCTCCAAAAGATGAGTGCACTTGGCTTTCTATTGAAAGAAAAGTCATTCCGCCTTCAATAAGAACCCAACAGACTTCCTCCTCCTGATCATTTCCTGATTCAGACCCATATCATCCGGATGGTTGAGAGCCTCAGTATAAGCAGTTTGAAAACCTAATTGGGCAAGCCGAGCTTTTTCCGAAATGTTCCCAAAAGCCTGGGAGTTAAGCATCTTGAGGCTTCCTTTTAGCCCATGGAGCTTTCTACTCAAAATAAAATGTGAATATCCCTTCAACAGCTCCCTATTCATTCTCCATAATAGCTGAGAGCATAGGATGGGTTAACCACATATTAAAAAATTTTAAGGGCTTCTTTCTAACAACCTCCATACGGATAACGTCCACCACACAGGGGCAGTGGTCCGAGTTAGGGTGCATAGGTAAAAAGTGAGCTGTGCAATGGAACTCAGTCAAACTCCAAGCTTGGTTGAGAAGGACTTGGTCAAGTTTGGCCCATAACATATTTTTATTCCAGGTAAAGAATTCTCCCAGACTAGGCACATCCTCTAGCTTAAGGGAAGCCCGAAAATCCAGTAAATCCTTAAGTAGGTAAGCCGTAGGGGGCTGACAATCTAGACGTTCTTGAGCTGAGCAGGAACAATTAAAATCACCAGGAATTAACCAAGGCTTCTCCCTGTCAGAAATAAGATTTTGGAGCAACTGCCATAAAGCCCTTCACTTAGTAACACGGTATAAACCATAAACAAAGGAAGCAAAGAAAGATAACTGAGTGATTTTGCAATGGACTTCAACATGGATGAATTGGTCTCCAATAGCCAGGACATTACAATCATAGTACTGTGGATCCCAAATAAGACACATTCGCCCGTCAGGGTGATGGTCAAAATTGTGACAAAAATTCCAACCCCCAAAACAATGCTCCATCATAAGCTGAAGGCTAGACTCTGAAAATTTGGTTTCTACAAGACCAGCAATCCGACAAATGTGTTACGTCAAGAGTGAAGCAACACTCTTTTGTCTTGGGGCAGTGTTGAGGCCTCGGACATTCCAGCATAACAATTTCATGGTTTGGGTAAAGGAGGGCGACTTGCACCTGCCCTTTTTGGCTTCTCAGAGCTAAAACAAACAACTACCTGGAACGATCCTTCTCCTTTCGGCTTAGAGGTGGCCGCCTCTTTTCCACGTCCACCACTTTGCTTACTAAGTAGTTGTTCTGCATCCCCCTTTTCCCCCAGCTTAAGAACCACCCTACTCGGTCCAGCAGTGAGGCGATCACTGCTCTGGCTCAATTTCCCATTTTCCAGTGAAGTTTGGTGGGCAAAGGTAGCTGCATTGGTTCTGTACTTCGATTAAGTGAGGTTATTACCCCGCTGTTCTGGTTCAGCTCCTCAGCCTGTGCCCTGCTGATATGTGTTCCCCTGCCCCTACTCTGAGTGGGAGAAGTAGACAATCTGTTGGGAAAGTATCAGAGGAATCAGTGGCCCTGAACAGTGCCGAAGTTGGAACATGGCCAGCAGTATCTGAAGGGGCAAGAGAGTGCCCCCATATGGTTCTCCAACCCCTCACTGATAGGCCCTGTATTACCCGCATGTATTGGTTGGGAGGTAGAGGGAACTTAAGAGGGACCCTTATCTGAAACAGTAGCACGCCACATTGCCCTCCCCCCTCCCCCCGGTAAATAGTCCTTTGGAAACCTGCTTGCCCTGCCTAATGTTTTTTCCCTTCCCTCCCTGTTCAGCTGTGGTGGAACCATCAATCACCCCATTCGGCTCTTTCTGTTGCCCTTTGCAGAGAAACGAGGAGTGGCCAAATTTTCGACAATGGCAACAATAGGAGAGGTAGGATTCATACATAACTAACTGGGTATACCGCTTTCTGGACGGTAAGCGCACATCAAAATGGGTGACGAGCAACTTCGACACATTCACCTCCACAAGCAACCGTGCATAACCAAGCCGCGTTCGCATATGCATGATTTTGTTCGTACACATCGGCCGACCCAAATGGGAACACAACTTTGATAGGCCACGCTCATGCCAAAACGCCAAGGGCACATTGGGCAATTGCACTCAAAGAGGCACTTCCATGAATTCTTGGTGATCAAAGGTAAATTCTGAGGAAAGCTTTTTGAGGAGGAGCGTTTTGCCATAAATTACATAAGGACCTCCCGGGAGTACACTCAACCGATCTTCGTCAATTTTGAATTAGAAAATAATCCAACCCCGACTATGGGGAAGCAGCTGACACTTTACTTGCCATTTACTCATTTGTGCTTCAAGCGCCATCATCCCCGGAAATTGCCCCGTAAAACAGCCCACTAAGCAAAATCCAAACTGCTAGTCAACTTGCATGCTCTCTGCCTCATCAAACACCACTTCATCACCCACCTCCAAAAACCCTAAAGACATGCCTTTGTGTAGCTCTCTGTTATCACTAAAAAAGCTGGCATAAGAAGGCTTAGAACCACCCCCATTCCCACCAAAAACGTGCTTCAATTTTTGTTTAGCCTAGCCCCGAGAATCCTGATTGTCGCTAGCTTGTTCAGACGTAGCCCGAGCTGCAATAGAATTGCTGTCACTAAGGCCTGGACTGTGTTGAGGCAAATTGACAAACACCTTATGTGTAGACTGCCCATGCGACTGTCTCAACTGATACTAGTTTAGTGGTGCCCCCAAAACATCCTCATACGTCTCCTCCTCCAACACTTCTACCGTATCTGTACTACCCAAGTCGATTTCCTCCTTAGCCGTGGATGCTACATCATCCCCCAGCTGAGGGGCCACAGTAGTAGCACACAAAGGTTTCGAATGAAGGGGCGTACCTGGGGGGGATTATGTATGCACGCCAATTGGAACTAGGGTCGATTTTCCAACCACATTGGGCTACCGGGATACCACCTGGTTACCTAGACAAACCGCAGTAATATCTATTTCCTTGGGTTTCTTCCAACCCATGAGGATGAACTAAGATGGGAGACAGGAACTACTGGGGCGGGGAAGGTGGAATGCCTGCCCTCTGACACGTCAGGAAGAACACCACCATGGAGGAAGTCACCCAACCGCTGCAATTTAAGATCCCACAGTACAAAAACCATATGGAAATCACGCCAATAGGAACAAAACCCTATATAGGAGCGATGCCAAACAGAACCCGCCCTGGGCGGAAGCAATGTCGCAAAAAACAAAGCCCACCTGGACCAACAGTGTACGAAGACTGGATAGAAAACCAATTGGAATCGGAAAGACCAAAAAAGGAGAGCTGAAGATAGGCTGGAAAGTGGTTGGAATCTAGGCAGGAAAGCACCTAGAGAGAGAGGCTCTCCACCATCCACACTGATAGCTCTTTTTTGATAATGATAGCTCTTTCTTTTTTTGATGAAAGATAAAAATGTATATTCATCAAAGAAGGTATGTACAACGTAATAGGGGCATACCCCAGTCAGGAGAAGAACACAACAAGTCCAAAAATGGAAAAAAAAAACCCTCAGCAAGGCCCAAGAATAGAGAAAGCCCAAAATACCCAAAGGCCTAACAATCGAGGTTGACCTAAGAAATCTCTAAAAATTAGGGGCTCAAAAACTCAAACAAGTTAAGCTCAACAAAGTAAGGGACCAGCCTTGTTTAAACTACAAAATATCAAACAGTCCATTAAGAAGGAGACATGGACGTGAGGCTAGAGGGGAGAAATGCAATTTCAACCAAAATAGCGCTCACATGGAAGCCACCGAAATGGCCCAACACATCATTCTGCCAACAAAAGCCATGGCGTCATTTCCTTCCTTCTTGAGCGACGACAT
Organism: Erythroxylum cassinoides; assembly: GCA_027478405.1. NCBI lineage: Eukaryota > Viridiplantae > Streptophyta > Magnoliopsida > Malpighiales > Erythroxylaceae > Erythroxylum > Erythroxylum cassinoides. Next base: position 48,295,614 of record JANIPM010000007.1, read on the forward strand.
TCAATCAAGACTCCAGCAGCCCCGTGCGATGTCATGCCATCACAAACACCGCTATTTCTCCAGACGACATCGAATGGTTCTAGGCTCCCACCATTTGCAAGCCACGACTGCATGGATAGACGTACCAGGGGTAGAACGCCTCATACCAGAGAACATGCAAGTAGTGAGGTGAAACCTAAAACTTCCAAAACCAAGTACAAAATCCAGAAAGAGGAAACAATAATGAAAGTCTTTGCTATGTCTGTTTCTTTTTTTTCGTACCACTCCTCCTTAAGATTCGCAAAGCATGCATAAACTATGAGGTAGTGTCTGTATGCTAAGTGAATCTGAGGAAGAAGAAAGGGGAGAAGACAAGTAAGAATAAAAAAATAGAGTTAGTAACAAAAGACCAGGCAACGGCCGCTTGCCCCCTCCTCAATGCCAAGCGCCGTGCAGTAAAACAATCTGGAAGACCCGACCCTATAATTCCCCAACAGCAAAAAAGATCCCATTCCAGCATTGCCGATGCTTCCCTTTCCATAACAAAATCGGCTCTATTCCATCTCCTGGATTGCTCAGGCATCCAGTCCAAAATGACGTCAGAACGAGGCTAGGTCGGGAGATAGCCTAAGCAATACACCCCACGACGTCGACGTTCCATGTCAACTTGGAACGACGTCATTGCCAGGCGTTGTCAAAGATCCACAGGGAGCAACAAATAAGGAGACGACATCATATGGACCCACCCAAATATTTTCGCACCTGATCCATACACCACTATTTTGCTATGCCCAATCCAGCATCATTTGGAAGTCATTCATAAAGCCTTCACCTCACGTATTAGCCTCATCCTATTCCTCAAGGTGACACCATGCAAAGAACAAAAACTCGACATCATTTATTAACAAACGATGTCGGATCAAATCAGGAAGGGATCATTTAACACCCTAGAGGAAACGACATCGTATAAGCCCATCCAGAAATCCAAGCCATACAGTAGTGGTTTACATACCTCCATCTGGCAACGTTTTAGAATAATTTATAGAGCTTTGCCCCCACACGTAAGCTGCAGCCTATCCCACAATGCGACACCATGTAAGCTACACCCGACAACGTTTAAGACCACAGGGGATGAGGGAGAGTTCCCTGAATCAATGCTATCACTCGACAAAGAATTACACCATCCCCTCAGCACCTAACCAACTTCATACAGCAGGGGACACTCCTATAATCAGCAAATAAACCAAGACCACCAAGACACTCTTTCCTTTCCATAAAAAACGGCTCTATTCCACCTCCTGGTTTACACAAGCATCAGGTCCAAAACGACGTCAAATTGAGGTTAGGCCAGAAGACAGCCTAAGCATTACACCCCAAGACATCGATGTTCTATGATAACTAGGAACGACATCAGTGAGCAAAACATCATCCGGCATTGTTTGGAAGCCCTTCAGAAAGCCTTCACCCCACATATTAGCCGCATCCTATCCCTCAAGGTGACACCGTGCAGAGAACAGCACCCGACATCATTTAGAGACAAACGATGTCAGATCGAGTCAGGACAGGATTAACGAACTCCCTAGAGGAAACGACAATGTGTAAGCCCAACCAGAAATCCAAACCATGCGGCATCGGTTTACAGACCTCCATCCGACAACTTTTTAGAACCAATAGTAACCTACCCCCACATGTAAACCGCAACCAATCCCACAATACGACACCGGACGGGATCAATTAATGCCCTAGACGGGATCAATTAACGCCCTAGAGGAAACGACATCTTGTAAGCCCAACCAGAAACCAAGCCATGCGACACTGGTTTACAGACCTCCATTAGGCAATGTAGGATCTCGGCCTCTCGGGCCTCGCATCCACAGGACCTCAGCCTCGCGTCCACAAGGCCTCAGCTTCTCGGACCTCGCAACCACCCGCTTGCAGATATTGTCCGCTTTAGGCCTCACGCCCTCACGGTTTTGTTTTTCCAAAACTTCCCAGGAGGTCACCCATCCTGGTACTGCTCTAGCCCTAGCACGTTTAACTTTGAAGTTCTGATGGGATCCGATGCGCTAGGGCGTGAACAACGCGTCTGCAAGGGAGAGGTTTCCACATCCTTATAAAGCATGCTTCGTTCTCCTCTCTAGTCGATATGGGATACCCCTAAGTATCTAACCCCCTCAAGAGGCCCAGCATCTGCGCTGGCATATCGCTCAGGTACTGGCTCTGATACCAATTGTAGAACCTCGCGCCCACCCGCTTGCAGATATTGTCCGCTTTGGGCCTATAATTACCCACAGAAGCCTGTTGTTGACATTCCGTCCTGTAAGGTGATTCCAAAGTTCCCGCCGCTTAGTCACATTATATAGGCCATAAATACAAGTCACCAAAAATTCTTGCTTCGTAGTACGTTGAAGTAGCCGACACTGGATATGTTGGTCAGCTATAGCGTCTCCTTACCATAGGGTACACATCGGGACGCCCGCAGGTCGCTCCAACACGTATCCCATGATAAAGGTGCACTACTGAGCAACAAACTACAATCCACATGGCATCAAATATAATATCACTAAAATTTAAAACCAAATTTCTTTTCATTACTCAAATCCATAATTACATAATCTTGTCCAAAGCATCAG
>JANIPM010000007.1:48323715-48334389 GCA_027478405.1 Erythroxylum cassinoides
CTATCTCTCAAAGATTGGTCTCACGCCCATTGACTAACCCGGGCCCGGTCCACACATCCATGACCCACTAGCAGGAAGAAGTCTCCCATGCATACGTAAAGACCTAAACCTAACAATCATCCCATATATAAGGTATAGCTTTACCATGATACGGGTACGTAACTCATAAACCCTGGTTTTCTCTGCTTACAGTGATCCAACCCTTACCAAAACACTAACTTGAGCGTCGGAGGTGCTAATCGGGAAACAACCCCCGACGTGTCTTCTTTGTTTTGCAGAAACCTTTAAGTCGGAGACAGTCAATCTTATGGATCTAAACGACAACGTGCAGCCTCGTCAGGATCAGACTGAACCACGTTCATTTGAGCAACCAGTCAACATTTTTATCGAACCACTGGGCAAGAAACAGCTTGATTACTTTCTTTACAAGTTGGGCATTCGATGTCATCATACAACAACTTAAAGGGGAGGCGAGTAATAACATGTATCAATTTTAGTTAAATATCTAGTTTTGATATTGTCATTCCTTAGAGTGTATGCGATTAGTTGTAATTGTAATCTCATCGGTTTTGTTGTAGTTGTAATTGTGCATAAAATACCCATTTACAACCTACAATGTTAACATTTAAGGATGGAGGAACTAGAGTCCAAGTATGCTTGTAATGAAGATTGTTGAACTCATTAAGCATGGCTTGGCGTTAGTGAAGAAATTTGTTGGCTTTGGTAAAGAAAGTAGAATTAGGAGTGTGAGAATTACAGGAGATGGTAGAATAAGTGAAAAAGTTAGAGAAGATACGAGGAATACAAGTATGATCATATGTGCAAGTGATCATAAGATGCAAATGGGAGGATGATAAGGAAGAGTTAGGATTTAAGGAAAGGGTTGGGATAGAGAAGGTGAAGAAAAAGAGTTACACAATAGAGGTAAGGTGATCAAAGAAGAAGAAGAGGGTAAGGAAGAAGTAGAAGGTGAGGTGGTGTAAGGAAATTTGTGCTTCATGTCTAAGAAATCATTTCTGCAAAGGTTTATGGTTTAGATAATTTTCTGACAGAGTTATGATGCCTTCATGGAAGAAGAACACGGACTAAGTTCTAGATTGCCTGCCACACGAGCTCTTAACTATTATGGGCCATGGGTGAAGCAACCTAAAAGCGGAGAGAATGAATAAACGAATTTGAATAAGCATTCTGCATGCATAACTAGGCAACTATACAGCACATGATGCTACGACTACAAAACTTCTATTCCTATTTCCTCTATTCTAATTCCTGTAGACAATCAACACCAGTGAAGTATCTGCATCATCCCACGTTCCCAGTATTCATCAGGTCAACAAACTTGTGATCCTCGATAAATTGTCATCTCATGTTGCAACAATGGGGCTTTCCCGACTGTTGCAATCTATCCCAAAGGCATGTCATCTGCCTTGGAGATTGGTAATGTGCTGTATAATAATCCTCAATGCATCCAAACTGACAGAACTTCAAGCTATGTACATATTGCACAGGTTTTGAACTGTTAAACTGCTCCACCCACATTCCCATACTCACATCTTCCATCTTGAACAACTGCACAAAGGATAATATCCATCCAACGACGGCAAAGAAGAAAAAGCGAAGTTAAAAAAAACTCTGTAAGGCTACAATTCTTCATTATATGAAATCAAATAATTGTAGCAACTGCAGATAACTTACCCTTAGTTTATGTCTCTCGAATTCAGAAACAATGAAACGTGCAATATCTGATGATAAAATGTAGCCTGGTCCATTTGCATAGGGTGGATAAACTTCTTCTGGCCACTCCTGAAACCACCACCAAATAGAAATAATGGGAAGACAATGTCAAATCAGGAAGCTCACTTTAAACTCAACTAGGCAAAATTCTATTTTAAAACCAGATGTATCATACAGGTTCTTATCAACAAATACTAGTTCTCTTGATCCCAACCTATCCATGACAAATCAAAATGTCAAAAAATCACCAGAAATAGGAAAGATAAAGGAGCCATACTGTCCTTTCTTTACCAAGTAAAGACTTGATCAAGAAAGGACCACCATAAAGTATAATCTTGTTCACTCCCCAAAAGAAAGAATCAACAAGATTTCAGTTATGACAGAAGCTGCTGTGGAGGAAAGAGGTGGCAGAGCATTGAAGTTACAGAACATGGCATGATCCTGAAGCTTTGCACATCTATTACAAAGAGGAGATGCAGCCACCTCCATTTTCAGGTTAGAGTCTTGACATCAAAATTATGGGACAGATTTATAAAATGTCTCCTTAAAGACCAAATTGGGAAGCAGTTTGATAGAACTAAAGGTTGAGTAATTAGAGATATCAAACCTACCTCATATGTCACAGCCCATTTGCCATGTCGCAAAACTTTATAGTAGTAATTTATATTCCCAATGTATAAGTTTCTTCCCCTTGGAACTTTTCTTGCTTCATTGATGACTGCATCCACTCTTATAAATGTGTCATCGTCACCCTTCATAATGTACTTCGCACGAGCTGTGCGGACCTGAGAACAAAATAAGACAATGCAATTCGAATTATCACTAGAAGCAACAAGCAGATTAATAACTTTCTTCATGCCTGTATGGTATTTTCTCACTCACCCCATATTCACAGATGGCAACTGTTTTCAACACCACTAGGTCATAGTTATCCATGTAAGGCACTATAACGATATCCCCAAAAAATTCTGCCTCTTTCTTCAACTCAAAATTCACTTCTTTCCGAGGATGCTGTCCAAAGATCAACAAGACGAGTTAAGTCTACATCAAATCAAAGTCATCATATTAAGGACTAATCATTAAAGGTGAAGGTGCGAACAATCTTCACATACCATTGCCACAAAGAAGCGGGCCACTACATTTGAAGATTTAATGAGACTATGCTGCATCCAGGACTTCCTTATAGCCATCCGCTCAGCAAAATGGTTACCTGCAGAAAGAACACCAATGAAAAGTTCATTGGATCCCTGAGGAAGCGGTGGGGCTCTCCATCTGTTAGACATCTCTAGATGCCTCTGAGGAGCAAAACTAGGATGAGTTGAGGGCAATGAAGCAGCAAATATAGACAGGATATCAATGTCCCCGTTCACAGTAAGTCCAGTGGCATCCTCAAGAGTAAATCCCTGCCACCGATACCAAAGAGTATAAAGAACTATCCGCGTTGACGCTGACATTTAAGTGGTGTAGGGTAATACTCACAGTGCGATAGGGAAAAGAAGTGACATGCCTCCCATCTACATTAACATGGAAACCCTCCAAACCAGCACTAAGAGTTAGAACAAACAACTTCTCCTCTGTAAATGGGAATGGCCAGTCAAAAGCCACCCTTTTCGATCGGCCAATGAGCCTTTTTAACCACCAAGTTGCCTTTGACTCCTCTGAGCGATTGTCATCGTCACGGATCCACTTTTCACACTTCACATGATTGTCAACTGTAGCCAGTACGAAGGATTAGCAATTAGGTAGAAAGACAACCAGAGCAGGTAAGCCAGTTTCTCTTTCATTATTTGTTAGTTTGCTAAGAAAGACAATTTCTTTAAAACATTATGAGCTCCGCAATAAGAATCCATAACTACTAATATATACCAAATCCCACCAAGGAAAATAAAAAGTATTTATGCACACGGTATCTCAAAATAAGCAGACGACAATTATCCATCGAACACGAGAACAAAATATAACTGAACTCACCAGTCTCTTCATGTGCCTTAGACTTCCATCCCTCACATCTCAAAGCAGTTCCCCACTGCATTCTATAACAAGTATTCTGCTCAATCACCGGCTTTCCACTCCAATCGCCTTTCATTCTTGGGTTGAAATGCAAAATCCTTGGTGGGTCTTCGCCTTCCACAGTCTTCAATCCCTGCAACTCCATCATAAACTGTGACACCATCAAAGAATCACCCTCTTGAACCAGTGATATCTTTGGATCACGCTCCGCATGAGCAGCTCTCGGCTTCCCCACCAAGGTTATATGTGAGCCCAAAGTTAGGCCACAAGGTAACTCCATAACTTTCCCTCGCTCGAAGAACTCAGCCCCAGACAGCAAAACCGAATGGGGACAATTTTCTAATTGGTTCTCAGATTTCTTCACGTCCACGTCCTGAACCAAACCCGCTTGAATCTCTTCCCAAACCTTTCTCCCAACCTCCCAAGCAGTTTTTGCATTCTTGTGGAGCTCCAAAGATCCATCTTTTTTAGTGGGGTCGAAAGTTTTGACGTCAAAATCCAAATTTGACAAAATGTTATTGGGTTGCTCATCATTTTCAGAGTCGAAGAGCAGGGACTGAGTCGGCTGGGGCAAGTTCTGGGAAACCCATAAAAGTGGCCGAGCAGGAGCACCCTTGTCCTGCAAATTCTCTTCGCTTTGAAGTATAAAAGGACGAGTTAAGGGTTCTTGAGACACAGAACCGAAGCCACCATTGAACACAACTGGAATTTCTAAAGTTACGAGAACTACATACAATAACCCAACACCAATCAGGAATTGAATCGATCTTTGCCTGCTCAAAGACAATAACATATCGAATCTATCCAGCTTTGTCTCAGATTTCCTTCTCTTCATTTTTAGAAAAAGAAAAAAGAAATCGAACCCCAGAGCCAGAACGAAAAAGAAAGATCCAATCTTTTGTCAATCCAGGCTTCAGAAGAAATACGAGAGTGCAATGATGCAAAGGACTAGAAAGAAGAAAATTAAGTCCACAGGAGAGAGGGATGCAAGAGCGATGGGCTTGGATAGGAAACTGATGGCTTTAAGGGAAGATTTTGGGCATGTCAGTCTTCTTTTTTTTTTTTTTCTCTTCCCCTGTTCAATGTAAAAGGTTTCATAATTTTCCGAGAAAGAGAGGGAAAGAGAAAGAAAGTGGGACCCACTTTCAAACCGTTGGACACATAATATGTCGATTAATATTTTTAAAAAAAAAGCAAACAATATTCCCTTGCATTGTGCCATTATAACATGACGACATCTTTTTAGGCAATTGAATAGACATTTTGTTAACAGATTATATTAAATAAAAATTTTAATTAACATGAGTTTAAAATGGCAATTAAAGAGATCCAAATATTTCTCGTCCACCGAAATTAAATATTAATATTTATAATTGAAGTATAATAATGAATTTACAAAAATTAAATTTTAGCTCCGTTTTCGTTTAGTTCAGAGATTGGAGTCTTGGCCCTGATTGTTTATCATTCAAGCATCATTTCTTTCATTTGTCCTTCTATTGGACGCGTAGGATTGCTAATAAGGCGGTTCATTCGCTCGCAAGGGTGGCTTTATTACGTGCAAACCTTCATTACTGGAGTGTTACTCCTCCTTATTTAGATTCCATTTTATTTTCAGATTTTTCTATTTGTTCAAACAATGATAAGGAAAGGCTAGTAGGATTTGGGTATACAGGGTAAGTCTGTTGGCTTGGGTTAATTTTTACCTTTTTTATCATTGTCTTCGTTTGCTGTTTGTTCTTAATTTAAAAAAAAAAGAATTTACAAAAATAACTCTTTTATAAACTATAAAAAATACGTATAATTAATAACTCTTATAAAGTGGAGATACTTGTATTACAAGGTTGAACAAAACCATTGTAACATATTCTTTTACCTCAAGCATAAGTTAAAATACTATGATTATCTCAGGTTCAACGTTTTAGAGCAATTGTTCAGTACAAAATAACGGTAGCAGCTGATATTTTGAAAGTTGAAGGACAAGATTATAGATTTAAGACACAATCAAAGTAAAACAGACACTGGCTCGCCTCCATTTTGTCCTTTTCCTATTGTTTTGGAGTTTCGAAAAATCGTACCTCCCTCAGTTAAATTCATCAATGCATTACAGCAACGGGAAAGGAACTGTTCTTTGTAGCTCCATTCTTGCCAATCGGCATAACGATAGGGATAAATAATATTATGAAGGAAACAGTCAAACGCTTCAGTTCCACAAATCTTGGAATTGGCAAGGTCATGTACTGTGTTGATGTAGCCATAAATCATATAAATATGATATTAACTTAAGTAATAGTAGCATATTATTAGGGATATGTCTTGTATAACAATAAAGACATGTATAGCCAAAAAATCCTATATAAATATTCATTCATGAAAGAGTTCAAATACACTTAAATGTATAGCTACTTTTTCTCCGGTCCCTTTATATCAAAGCTCCTTTTGTGAAAAAAGGTAGTCTTTTATTCTTTTGGTTCTTAATTTGTTTAGATAATTTATTCTCTTTAATAATGTTTGTTATACGCCAACCGGTAAAGTTGTTTATTTATGACTATAAGTTATAGGTTCAAATTACAGAAATAACCTCTTTATAAAAGTACAAAAAAAAGATTGAGTATATTATGACCTTTTTTAGACCCTCGTAAAGTAGAAAGACTTGTGCACTAAGTACATTGACTTTTATTCTCTTTAATAGTATTTGTTATATGCCAAACTCTTTTAGTCCTTAAGACAATCACAATGGTGCAAACCCCATCTTCTAGCTCCTTTGTATGCATTAAAGTTATATTTTGTTGGAAGTAAAGTTTTTAATGGAACGGAATGAAATAGAATGGAATTGAATAGAATGCTTTATAATGGAATGAAATGTAAATGGATGTAAGATTAAAAAGGTGTTGTTTGAAAGAGATGGAAGAGTTTATAATATAATATAATAAAATGTTGTCTATCATTTTATATTCCACCCTAAACTCTCCAAATCGGAGGTAACTTATTTTTACCATTTAAGATGGAATGTGATATAAGGTGAAACTCTCCCCTTCCATCCTATTCCATTTCATTTTATTATAAATCCTCATCCTAAATGATGGAATAATATTACATTTCTTTTTAATTCATTAAAAACCATCATATTAAACATAGCATAACACATGGATCCAGAACTTCCAACATTTAGTTATAAAACTCTTATTGTCCAGAGGTAGAAGAAAATTGAAACGATGTTTTCTAGAAATTAAAAATAAATTAATGAATAAAGTAAAATATAGTACATAACTAATGGAGGAAGAGCTCTCTAGTACTTAATAAGCACGATAGAGATATTACATAAAAGCAAGTGACAATACGATCCCGTTTAGATATATTGACTAAGCATCAAACAAAAACGACCTACACTATTGACTCATTTCATATTAGTAATCAAATCCACCCCCATCCTCTAAGCTTCCTGAAATGTTCCAAACTAGGGTTGGTGCTTCTATCAATCTATGATAGAAATCGCGACCGTCTGGTAAGAATCTTCATTGTCATCATGTCGAAACTTCATCCAAAGATGATTATATAACCTATCTTCCCTTATACTTGCAGTGAAGGTGGAGATCTTGAACCGTGGGTACCTTATTGGCTCTCCTTACGACTTGCAATATCTGACTACCTCAGGTAAGATCTGACTTTCAGTCCTTGTCTAATAGTTTTGTTCCATTTCCCAACAAGTATATTGTTCTCTCTTTCTACAAGATAGTTTGTAGCATTAAATCAATTGAACGTTCCTTGTTCTAAAACTTTTAGTAATTTCTTTCTTTCCATGTCACTTGGGTAGTATCGCAAGAGATAGAACCTTCCTCTTCCAGAATGGAGATTAAGCTTGTGCTTCTACTAGAATCTTAGCAACCTTGATGAGTGAATTTGATATCCCATGCCAAAAAAGGCAATTTCTGATCTAGAACCTTCTACTAGAATCTTAGCAACCTTGATGAGTGAATTTGATATCCCATGCCAAAAAAGGCAATTTCTGATCCTGTTCTAGATGAAACTGGAAAAAGGGCATAGGAAGAGTAGGTAGTCCCTAGTTTCAATACCTCTTCTACACAGACAACAAACTTGGTCCAAATTCTGGATAAATTGGAGTCTGTCCGTCATTGCCACCCTGTTCCTTACCACCAGCCATAGTAGGAAAGTAGAACTTGGCCTGAGAATATTACACCAGATAACTTTGGCCCAAGTATTAGAGTGATAGAGCCATTTCCAGTAGATTTTGCTATAAAAAGTTTCAATAGAAGATTCTTTCTATAAAAAACAGTCTTGTAAGTTAGGATTAAGAGGGTATGGAGGTCTTAGATAAATGATTGAATTAGGAAATTGTATCCATTCATTATGATTTATAAGACTAGCTACCTTAGCTTTGTAGTCACAATCTGAAAAAGCAAAAACAACAATGGGGTTAGAGGAAGGGGGACCATAGCCTGTCCAATTATCATGACATAGGAAAGTAGTTTGGCCATTTCCAATTTTACAGAAGACATCAATTGCTACTTCTTCCCTTTTTTCTTAAGATCTGATTAAGGAACCAAGAATGAGATGGCCTTATGGGAAGGGACCATATGTTGTTCCCTTTGGAGCTATGGAGCCATTTCATCTATAATGAATGCTTATCCTGGATCATTCTCCAAAGCCTTTTGATCATAAATATATTGTTTGCAACTCTTACAGAGATGATCCCTAGCCCACCCTTCACCTTTGGTTTACACAGATCAACCCATTTAACCTTAGGAACCCCAAAACCTCCATTTGCTTTCCCCTATAAAAAATCTCTCATCATCTTCTCCACAGTTTTGAATAGTTTTTTTGACAAGGGAAAGTGAATACTCCAGTAAAGATGAAGGGAACATATAACAGATTTAATAAGTTGAGCCCTACCACCATAAGATAAAAATTTGTTTGTCCATTTGCCCAGTCGCCTTTGAATTTTTTCAATAAGAGGAAGACAATCATTGAAGGATGGTCTTTTGGTGAAAATAGGAAAACCTAAGTACCGTAGAGGAAGATTTTTCCTATCCATACCAGTCAGAGAGGAAATAGTGCCTTGGAAAGAGTTTGTCGAAGTAGAGAGAACAAAGTGACTTTTGTGGAAATTCACTTTAAAAGCTAACATCCTGGAGAATTCTTTAAGAGTGTCCATTAGTAGTTTCACCGAATTTGGATGAGCTTTGGAGAAAAGAATAATGCCATTTGTAAAATAAAGATGAGTGAGTGATAGTTTCCTGCATTTAGAGTGAAACTTGAATTTAAGATTGTGAGAGACTTTTGCCTTGATCATTACCAAGAGCACTTCCATACATAGGATAAATAAGTATAGGGACAAGGGATTCCCTTGTCTTATTCCTCTCTTTCCTTTCAAAATTCTAGAAGGCGGGTCATTAATAAGCACACTGTAAGTTGCAGTTGTAACATAAGCCTTAATCCAATTAATAAAAGGATCTAGAAAATTGAACTCCTTAAGAACTCTGAACAGGAGGGGCCTACTGATGCAATCGAAAGCTTTGTTGAAATCTTTTTTTACAGCACAGTTAGGGAATGAGTTCTTTATGGTGTATCCTTTAATAAGTTCCCGTGCAATAAGAATGTTGCCCTAATATCTCTATTTTTCATAAAAGCATTCTAGTTCTCACTAATAATGAGATTGAGTACTCCCTTCAGTTGGTTAGTAAGGATCTTAGCAATGATTTTGTAGAGAAAATTGGTGTATGCAATTAGTCTGAAATCACTAAAAGTAGAGGGGCTAGGAGTTTTGAGGATTAAATAAAGAAAAGCTTTGTTAAACTCCTTTGGGAGCACTCCATTAGCAAAAAAAAATCATAAATGCCCTCTCTGACCATAGGTCTTATAAAGGACCATGTATTTTGGAAGAAAAATCCATTGAGCCTATCCGGTCTGGGAGCTTTCATCCCATTCATAGCAAATATCGTGGAATTGATCTCATCATCTGTAATGTCTTCCACCAATTTCCTAACAGCTTTAGGTGTGACTTTGTTAATGATAAGATTCTTAATAGGGTCCAGAAAGGAATCAAAATCCATATATGAACACAAAAGACCTCTATAAATTTAACAGCTTCCTTCATGATGCTTGATTGATCATTAAGACTTCTTCCCTCTATAGTATTCATTTAGCATATTTTATTGACATTCCTTCTATCAGATAAGGAATTGAAAAATAATTTAGAAGCTCTATCCCCTTCCCTAATCCAGTTAATCCAAGCCCTTTGATGGATAAGCGAAAAGTGATCTTGGGCTGCTCTTAAATAGAGGTCAAGTTTTAACTTTTCCTTCGAAAGAAGGTCCGAATCAATAGGATTATGAGAGAGTAAACATTGAGTAGCAACTAGTCTTTCCTTAGCAATATCAATAGTAACTTGAGTAATAGGGGAATGAGAAATTTTTAGTATCTTCAACACTGCTTTAATTGCTTTAAGTTTTTGACAGCATATGAATTGCTTGGAACTCGAAACCTTAACTAATAATCCCCTCTTGATTGTATCATCAAATCCATCAGTTTTAACAAGATAGTTATTAAATCTAAAGGTATGTGGGGTAGAGGACTTCCGAAAGAGTACCTAAACTAGAATGGGAGAGTGATCAAAGAAGAGATGATCTATGGATAGAGTCTTATTATTAGCAAATTGGAGTAGCCATCCTCTATTAACAAGAGCCCTATCCTTTCGAATTAGCCAAGAATGTAACATCCCATCACCGATGGGAAGGGTAAACTAGTAATTTGGGAAGGGTTATGAGTGTGTAAACTAGTCTCGACATGTTCATGCATAATATGGCCTCCATATATGCATAAATTGTAATTTTTGTAAATGCACATGATTGTACATGCATTCATGACATTTCCCGGCATATGTGTTTATTGTGAAAAATGTGTTATTTGTGTTTG
>JANIPM010000007.1:48334489-48347447 GCA_027478405.1 Erythroxylum cassinoides
TAATTTTATTATAAAATAAAATATAGTTAAAATTAATAAAAGTACTTTTTATTTTTATATTGCCAAACAGTTTACTGCATGAAACTCTTTTTAAAAAGTTGTTTTTTTAATTAACAACCAAATAATTAACTGACTTTTTAAAAAAGCTATTTTTAGAAAAGCTCTACTGTTAAAAGTTATACGGATATATGGACTCGATGGGGGTACACTATCTCCTGTCCTCTGTGACCTCCCGCTCTCAGTCGAGCATCCCTCTCTTCCTAGGTATACGGGAACTCTTCAATCGGAACTGGTCTGTTGTTCATCGCCATATCTTCCGAGAGAGCAACAGATGTACGGACTGGCTCGCAAACCTGACAGGTTAAGACAATATTGAAGTCACTTATTTTGATGTATCACCTTTAAAGTGTCACAACCTCCTTGTAAAGGATATGTCGAAGATCAGTTTTTCTCGACTCATTTAACTTTGGTGTATTATTTTCCTTTTATGAAAATAAAAAGAGCTATACGGATATAAACTCGTCCAAACGTGAAAAGAGTATTAGTCAGCCAGGTACTTCTGCCCTTATATGGTTCTTGATAAAATTGGTTCAGTGGCTTGTAGACTGAACCTTCCTTCTACAGCAACTATTCACCCAGTCTTTTACATTTCTCAGCTTAAGAAAACACAAGGAAACTTTCAGACGACTTCTTCAATCCCAGCTGCATTTCTATCGCCAGCCTCTACTCCACAACCAGTGGCTATTTTGGACAAAAAATGGTGAAAAGAGGAAATCAAGCAGCAACGCAGTTACTTATTCAGTGGTCTCATTCTAATCTAGAGAATGCAACTTGAGAATGGGCTACTGAAATTCGTTACTTGCACTTTGCATCATATTTACTTTCCTCATCCATTCTTTTCGCATCCTTTTCACACAGCAAAAGCATGACTACTTTTCCAATGATTTATTAGTATCTTTTAATTTTTCAAAAAACAAAATCAGACATTTCCCGCTCCTATCTATGATTCTTTGACTCATGGAAGACTCTGTTGTGGTCCTCACTGTCTCAGAACTGGTCCGCCGTGGCCGGTCGGTAACCGCCGCTGCGTCACTAGATTCTGGCCGCCCTATTTCCAGATTACTGTCTGATGGAGAAACGCGGTCTACTGAAGACCCTAATTTAAATCCTAACCCTAATGCTAACCCTAACCCTAAGCATGATCCTAAGTTGCTCACTACGCTGGACCACCCCGCACTATTGATAGGGACGATTACGCTACCTTCCGAAACCCAAAGTTGTCTAAACAATAATTGCTTTCAGTTCTCCGACAATTCAACCACTGTTTGCTGTGATGTACTTAACTTTGGCATTCATTTAATCGGGAGAAAGATTAGGGTTCTTGCTTGGAATTTCATTCCTTTGAAACATTCTGGTGGCGGGTTTCTGGAAATTATCAAATTGAGCCTTTTTGATTCAGATATCATTGATTCGATTCCACTGACTTCTGGTTTCTCTTCTGTGTCTTCTGACAATAAATCCAAGGCCTTTTATAACGTTCATGGTGCAGTTGAATTGGTAAGCCCTGTTTCAGTTGTTCCATGTTCGATTGGTGGTGGCGAATCTCAAAATCTTCGTGGGTTTATCGCCCGCGTTCTAGTTTGCGAGTGCAAATTGTGTAGTTATAAGGAAGATTCAATTCAAAAAACGGATTGTCATTGTTTTACGAAACCCTTGTTTGTATATTTTTGTGGGTCTTCATGGTGTTGGCATCCTGTGCTTTGCAAGCTCACAGGGAGCTTTATCACTTTGACGAGGTTGAAAAAGAAGCTGGTCTTCATAGGAAAAGAGGAGTCCCAGATGATGTTTATAGTTACCGAAAATTCTCGTCTGCATTTGCATAGAATGTCCAAAGGAAGATCAAATTTTCCTAGAAAATTTGTCAAGGGGAAAGGGGAATGTGGTGATTATACTGGAGTTGTTAAAGGTAGCTACATGCAAGGAATGGTTGTTGAACTGGATAAAGAAGTGTGGCTTCTACTAACTGATCAGCTGCTCACTGCACCTCATAGTCTTAGGGTTGGCGCGATAGTAAGTAAACTATGTTCTATTATCTTGTTTACAGAAAATGACTTGTTTACAGAAAATGACTTCATACGTAGTATGCTCATCTAACTATCTGCTTTAATTGTAGGTTTCTGTGAAAAATGTACATTTTGTGAATCCAAAGTTTTCGTGGTCAAAACTGCTCATACTAGGGGCTTGCTTCAAGACTAGCATTAATGTAGAGTTATTCTCCCCATTGGAATCTGGGTACGGCATGTTGAATCTACTTTGTTTATCTGTTTAATTCTTGTTGACTAGTATCACTTTTGTCTCTATAATCTTCCCTTGGGAATTAGATGAAATTATTTCTTAATTTGGCCTGAAACTGATTGTATACGGTTATTGTGGTTGCAGAACTTATGCTTTCTAATCCCTTCGTTTTAAAGATGTGGCAAATTATTAGAGCTATTGACTTTTCTATATAGACTGGTTAACCATATTCTGATTTGTTGCAGGTGTCATATGGTTTCACAATCACAAGGTCGACTGGGGAAGTTCATTGAGTCATTGACATTTTCTGCCAGGCTATGGTGTCAAATTTTGCCCATGCTTATGACATAAGACATTAGCCACAATTTTTGTATTGATATGTTGCTAATTCGGTTTCAGGGTACTACTTGTCATTTCCTGTTTCAAGAGGAAATTTGCTGGGATTTTATCAGTGAAAGAGATTTTGGGATCAAACCATGTAACTTCCTTGCTTTACTACTGTGTGAAACTTCTGCTTTCCAGCTGTCTTTTACATTCCCATATGCTAACACGTGAATGATTGCAAGTTTTTTCCAGAAAGAAGGGCTGGCTCAGTTGTTTTCTAGGTCACATTTACCTCATTCAGTGCTTCGAGCTAGGGTATATTGGTAAATTCAGTTTGAGGAACTGATATGGTAAGGCTGTTGTTTGGGATTTAGTTATGTCTTCTTAGAACAACTTTCCTTTTGCAGCATGGGGTACTTAGAGAAGTATCAAAACATGATTCATTGGGCTGTTGTAGCGAAGGATACTTTGACAGCCTAAAATTGGTCAGTTCAGTAATGTCAATGCTCTTTTCTTTTTCATTGCACAGTACCATCAGATTGACTTGTTGCATATCATTAGAGTATATTTAGCTAATTGCAGGATTTACTGTTTTGTAGCGATTGAGAATGTATATTAGAAAAAGTGCTAACTTTCTAACCACCCGTCTCAGGTTCCACCTGTCTCCACTGTTCTTCATCATTGTCAAGCTATGTGGATGAAAACATTATCGCAGGTGGAGAAGACTAATGTCAGTTTTCTAAATTGTGAAGGGAAATCTTACGCCCTACCATTGAGAAGAATACTTACAAGTCATGAATTAGGTGGCCTTTCTCTTGTTGGGTGCCTTAAGGTAGTCATAATATTTTCTTTGGAATTTTATGTGGCCTTCCTTATCTGGGTTATGTGATTGTTTTAAAATGTAAGAACTTGTATCATAAAGTTAGTCATTGTATGGTTAGTAGTCGAGCACAATTGACTTTCTGATGGCAAGTTTGAGGTGGTTAATCAAATTGGGATTCATATATTTCATTTTGTTGGCCCACTCAATGTTTGGATATAAAATAAGCTTCTAATATCAAGGATTTGGGTATTAATCTATGGGTGGATTATATTATTGTTAGTGTGTGAATGTTTGTTCGGATAAAATTCGTTTGACCATTGTATACTTGTTCCCTCTCTGCAAATGTCTAAGTGCAAACTATGTACTCAGTTTTCTGAAGGCGACCTGGGTGAAATAGTGGAAAACTAGTTTTGATTAAAGTCTTTTTATTGGGATGTTCAGATTTCTCCGCTTTCTGGAAGGTTGCAGCTGGTTGATGCGACAGGCAGTATTGATGTCATCATACCTGACCTGCCAACCACTTGGAAAAGCAGCACCATATATGAGGTTGTTCTTAATTACGAGTCAATCACCCTGGTCTTCATCCGAATTTTCTGATCTTCATTATTAATCTTTATGTTATGTAAAATGTCAGAAATAAAGTAATTTGACTTCTTTTTTTCAGGTTGTTAACTATACTCTGATTGTAGAGGGCACGCCCCATGCCCTTGATCTTTTAGAGTTGCTTGAGAATGAGTTACTCTCATGCAGAAACATTTTTCATTTTGTTCCATGGGAAAGCAAGGTGCAATTGACAGTTTATGCTTGTTTTCACTTGAGAAATGCAACCCAGAAAAATATTCCTATTTATCCTTGTTTGGCCTCAAATGATGATTGGAAAAAACTTCAGAGTGGTAGATTTCATCTGATCTGGATAGCGCATAAGTACCCTGTGCTGCAGAAGGTATGATATGCTTTAGCCTGATTAATTCTTGGCAAGTTTAATCATAGTTGCTTTTATAGTTTCTGTTTTGTTGGATTATGTTGCCAAAAGAAACCAATGTTGGAACGAAGAATGGCGTGTTTGTTCAAATGACTATGTTTCATTTTCTTGTGCTAATTGTTAATGTTTTTATCTGCAGTCTCAAGATGAGCCAGTCATATCTGATGGGTATAGTATGTTTATAGAGGCCTTCATCTTGCCGTGGGATCTCTTTTTCCGGGGAAAAGATGAAACCTTATGCACTGTTAAAGATTTGAATAGTCAACTGACTGAACCCTTGGGTCCTTATGTAAATTCCCTTGAAGCTTTACCTGAGAACTGTAAAAATGATCGGTTACCAAGCCAGACTTTTGCCTTTGATTTGATGAATAATCACGGTAAAGGTAAAGTCAGTACTTGCGCTTCTTTTGATGAATCTGTCAAGTGGGAATGTGGAAACTTCCATTCTCTTGAAATTCCCTGCTTAGCTATGACCAGGAAATCTGATGGTTCCAGCGTGCTCTGTTTTGCAAAATTGTGCTCCACAAAATTGAAGTTACAGAATGGTGCTTATCGTAAGCCAAGGGCAGAAAAGGTATTGCTGGAATTCAGTTCCGAAAGCTTTTTCAAGTATCAGGTATATCTTATATCTTCTCTTTTCTACGTTTTTTGTTTTCCAATTCTCTGTTTGTGAAGAGATATTGAGAATTTTATGTATGTGCTTACTGACAATATAGGTGCTTCTAAATGCCAGTTGTTGCAGATTGGTGGTTACTACATTGTAAAGCATCATATAGACGAATCTATTTGCCATGTTAAGGACCCTGGTGCTAATAGTTTCCGTAAGGTACTTATCACTTTTGGAACACATCTGTGGGAGCTCTCATTCTGTCATGATGAGGCCTTAACAAATAGTGGATCAACAGAAGATTGTCCTGAGAATGATCTTCCTTTCAGCATTAAAGAGGCCAGGATTAGAGATCAATTTGAACTAGATATTGACAGGTCCATTGCCAATTGTGCCAAATCTTGTTCAGATGTTCATCTTCATCTCCCTGTCAATGTCCTAGGTTTATTGGAAATAAAGCTTAATGAAGCTAAGTTTGCTCAAGCATCAGAAGAGAATGCTAATGATCTTCCTTCCACAATGCCTCTTTGTGGCCCATTATCTGGATCTTCCATCTCCAGCTGTCTTTTTCCTGAAGGAAGTCTAATATCTGTCTTTGGAGATGTGGTTGGAGTTCATGCTTTTGACGACAGCTCATCCAGTAGTCATTTAAGTTGTGGAGGGCCTGGTGACTTTTTTGCAAAGAGATTGAAAATATCAATCAGTGTTTGTATACATGTCTTTGTGGACAATAAAATGGTAAATTTCTAGTAGATTATTTCTTACTCTCCCTTCAGTCAGGAAATGACATATTTTGCATTATCCCTAATGCTAATTAGTATCTTCTAGGTCAATATTTTTGGTTTCAGAGGCAAATATGAGTGCCCTGTTGGATTTGGACCTGGTGTTAAAGCAACATTTCATCGGATCCTTAAGTTAGGGTATGCTGGACATAAAAGCCTTGTTGAGCTTTCACATGAATTATAATTTTCACTTTGTTTTGCATTCTCTTCCCAATTTAATGGCAATGCCTCAACTCTTCTATTGAGATTAGAAAAATTAGAAGTCTCGGTGGCTCTTAAAAGAAGCCAGTGCCATCATTGCACTGAAGTTACCGTTTAAAGTTATCCTGAAATTGGAAGAGTTTTATCAAGAAACTTCCACTAGAGTGAGTGACGTTGGGCAGAATCAGTAAAGCCAGAACATTCTGGAGAACTCTGAAATTATTGTGTTATTTAGATTGGCTAATGGATGAAAAGGGTGGATAAGCAAACTATTAGTGAGTTGAGTTCTTGGAAATTCATAGTTATTATTCTGTTGTTTATGAGAGGACATCTGCTATAGTATTTTGGCTTTATATCACAGCCTTGCTATCAACTTTTCTATGTTTGAGTTTGGCTATTGGTGCTGAGATCTGCATTTTTTCATGGCTAAATATGTATTAATTTTCCAGGCAGGGTAATCGATTGATGCTGACACCTACGTCTTTTATTGTACTAAATTGCACAAGAGTTCTCCATGAGCCAAACCATGATATGTCTAATTTCCGGTCTGATTTTCATACATCAACTGCTGGATCTTTGGACAAAGTTTGTTCCGGCTCAATCTATGAGTTAATTTGGTGCAAAAGCTCCAAGCCTATGCAGATTAGTTGCAGGGTAAGTGTAATAATGATATTTGCATTTTTTCTAGGGTTAATTTCATAAATTTATTCTTCTCCTTCATATTCTTCATTGATGAAACAATTTATGACATGTGGAATTTCAGTTATGATTTGCCTCCGTGTTTGTGACAGATAGTCACTGTACATATCTTGGTTTTGGAGTACAAGAAATATGATGGGATACATTCAAAAGTGCACTCCAGTTCACATTGTATTAACATACCACTTGCAGGGTTTGTGTTAGGTAAGTTGTTATAAATGGCTGTAAAAATGTGCAGTATTTGTGAGCATCATTAAGGGTAATATTTATACCGAGTTTTTAAAAATAAAACTTGGGATTGCTGTGGCATTAATCAATGTTAAGTTTAAGTAACAAATAGATCTGCAGTTGTTTCTTGACTTACCTGCAAAATCTTGTTGCTACATATGTGGCTGATTGTAAAAGATGAAGTGAGAGCGTAGAAAGCTTTCTTGATAATCGTATGGAAATAAGCAAATGGTAGCTAAGAAGCCACTACCTTTACTTGCAGTTGCAAGAGACTTGGTGTACGGTGGCCTTTCCAGCTTTAAGATTTTGATTCCGATGTTATGTTTTATGCTATATCTCATTTGCATGTGTAGATGATGGATCATCTTCATGTTTTTGCTGGGCTGATGCTGAAAGAGCTGCAATTTTGCTAAGGCTGGATGAAGAACTTCCAGTGGAAGCTCTCCATAGCTGTGGATGTGTATTGATGCATGGGTCTTCGAGGTCCTACAAGTGTCATCTGGAAACAATTTTAAAGAAGCATGATAAAATTACTGTGAGAAACTATGGATTGGTAGCTGATTCTTGTAATCAAGATCTCTCTATTTCTGTCAATCCAGAAAATGCACTCAGCAGCTCAGATGAGAGTCTCTTGAAGTTTATAATTTTAAATGCTTGCTTTGGCTCAGTTTGGGTGAGAAAATTTAAAGAACTTGAGACACAAATTCCCAGTGTTTTATGATTATGTCTAGGCTGAATAAAATGATTAAAGTCAGATTTTATACTTATGGAACCCTTCGACCATTTGGTCGTATTTGACAGATTTTCCCATATTTCCAGTGTAATAGCCTGCAATTGATATAAGCTGTGTATTAACCCTAATCAAACCTCTTCTGTTTTTATAAAGTCCAGCTAATTGGAACTTTTTAACATCTCATTGACAGACTGTTGTTGCAAGTGCTCTGCATCCAAATGTTGTTAAGAAGCTGGATAAAGAGAACCTTGTGCAACAGGAAACGACAGCTATGAATGTATGGGCCATGGAAGTGTACAACACAAACTATTTGATTGGGGCCAGGGAGAGAAGCAGAGAACTGCTAATTAGGTAACTATCCATATTTATTTCAACTGGGTATGAAATAAGATTTATATCATATTTAGGTCGTCAAAGGCTGCTAGTGCTATTCTTTTGATATTTGTTCAATTGTCCCCAATGTCTTCTCTTGCAAAATGTGTGGCATTGATTGGAGGTGGCACATGTTTGTAACATATGGTGACCATCAGCTATATGCATCGATGAGTCTTTGATGGCATGGCTATTACTTGCCTAATTTTGAATGAGAAATGACAAATGAAAGTATACATTCACTATGTTGATTGTAATCGCTTTAGAAATTGCACTTTCTATGTTCTTTGGCATTATTTGTATGATCTTCTTCAGGAGTCTACTCATGTTACTGGAAGTAGACATATGAACATACGGTTTATTCACAATGGCCACTACAACATTGAAAATTGTGGTGTCTGAAGAGATTTATTTGAATTGGAAGGGAAACTTTGCATTTTCCAGTGTTTGATGGATTGATTCTGGGTTGAAACTGCATTCTGGAGCTAAGAGAGGTCCATCATTACTGAATTTTGGTCAGAACCCAGCGGTCCACATTTCCCTGCCTTCCAACGCCTTGTAGCAGCAAAATGAGTTCTTCGCCTATGGTTTATGGATGACGTATGGTTCCATGGCGATTTGACAACAAACAGCTGTTTACGGAATCTATCGTTTTTGAAAAGAGCCAGAGATCCTAAACCATGCAAAATCATGGTGGAGCAGTCAAGAAGATAGAAGATCAATCGGAAGAATGGCAACGAACTATCTAATATATTTAAAGGCGGTGAACATGTGTCGCTGTTATGGCAGTTGAAATGGTCGCTGTCGAACTATATGTATCCGGCGATCTGAAGGGTTGGTCAAATACTTGTTCACTCATAATTTTCTAAGCAGGAACTGCCTGCAATGAATGTGGGAAGTGGGAACTTTACTTTTATGAACTGAAAAATCAGACATCATATGTACTATTATTTGTCACAGGCTCTAATTTATGGGGAAGTTTCAGAATCGAATTGTATCCTACAATATGGCTCAAGTGCGAGCTGGTACTAGAAAAAAAGAAACTATTCCTTAAACTTCAGATGATCAGTCCATATAAAGCACAGCTATAAACATCAGTGAATATACTTTCAATAGGTTAACTTTCCCTTGTTTGAGTGTTTCTGTACATGAAGGCATAGATTAGAAAAGTCCTTTAGATTGGTTGGACGGTGTTGACAGTAATTAGGTATGGCTTACAGCCTAGACTCCTGGTGTTGGTGGAAGTCACTCAATTTTGAAATATTATGTTCTAGGTTTGTTTAATAATATGTTGGAGGTTCGTTTGCCTATCTTACAGAAGCAGAGAGTAGTCCTGAGAAAGCAAATAGACTTTCTGAAAAGTGTTCCCCTGGCAGAGAGGTTTTGGAGCTTAATACAGACAATAGTCAGTTCTTTTAGATTCCCCAATTCTTCTGTTCACCTTTTGCTTTTCTTATCGTCCTTTTTACCGTCCGGAGGTTCTTCTTCTGACATGTTAAAATAACACATGTGGGGACAAGTAACATTCGCCTCTGGTTTCGTCCACCATGTTAAGTCATTTTACTCGAACCCTTTTCACATGATGCCCCAAAACTACTAGAAAGAATCCTGAAGCTCTCACCAAGGCTGTTGCTTCTTCATTGTTTTAAAGCCTACACAAGAGTAACTTAAAATCCTTTCGTCTCGAACCATTTCAAGGTCAGAATGTCAATGCCAGTTAGCCAACAACCACCAGCAGAGACCGTAACACAGCAAACCTTGAATTTTCACTCAACCCACAGCTCGGTTGGTCCAGCAATTGCTGTACTAGTAGTGATCATGGTCTTATGCATAGTTGCTATTATGATTGGAAGGCTTTGCTCAGGCAGGAGAATCATGAGCTACGGACGGTACGATGTAGAGGGTTGGGCTGAGAGGAAATGCTCCTCCTGCATTGATGGAAGGATTAGCCCTCCACCCCCAAGGCACAGTACGTCTAACACCTCCACACCAGCTTCAACCCCAGTTCAACCCAACCTTGATAATAAGCAACCAGAGCAATCTTCTGAGAGCACAAATCTCGGTTCTTAAATCAGCTCCTGTTGTGACATGTATGTCAGGCTCATCGTTTGTGCATCAGGTTCACTTATTCGATCTTCTGTCTTAAGCGTTAGTTGCCTCCCTGACTTGGTAGCTTCAATTTTTGTTCTTAATTTCTAACTTCTTCAATGGTAATAAAGCTCAAATTTGCCAGAAGATATCTTCCATCCCAACAATGCATAGCTTATGGTAGCCATTAGCCAACAGTTCTTATTCTGGTTAAAAGTGTGATTTATATTTTAATGTTTAAAAAATTTTTAGAAAAAAACTAATTTTCATGTTAATTTTATTAAAATAATTATTATTTTAATTTTAGTTTTATTAAAATAATAATAATAATATTTTACATACGATGTAACAATAGGTTAAGAACTTATTTGACTTTTATTAAGCATAAAAGAGAAAATCACATCTTTAACTAATGTTTAAGAAATTATTTTAAAAATCATAGTAATATTTAATTGATTCAAATTATTTAATTATAATACCATATAGGTTAAATTAATTATTATATACTAAAAATTGTTTAAATTTCAATTTTGGATAGGATTCAACAGCTTATTTGTACTCCTACCGTCAGTGGGGTCTTTTATTTTCAGAAGCTAGGACATACCTGCCACAAGGTGCATACTTCTTGGTACACACGTCCTTTCCAGTCCCTTCCCTTGTCCAACAGTATAAAGCAAGTAAACAGTTTTATGTCATACTAGGGGATCTGCAAACAGAATCATATAAATAGAGCCCCTGCTGTCATCGTTTCACCTCATCCATACTTATTCTTGTCTCTGAAACTGCAAGGACGAAGCTTCCGTAATAAACAGGAAACGGATTGATTTTAAAACGACAATTTGATAAGAGAAGGCTGTGCAACTAGAGTGTCATTATTGACATTAAATGACTGATGACACTAAAGTCGCTTCCAGCGCCTAACATCACTAAAACGTTCAACATCAATGGCACTTGTGAGATCCTGAATTGTGAGATTCTGGCGCACCGATGCACTCTATGGATTAATCGAAATCCTGTTCCAGAAACCGAAATCCTTGCTTGGGGCTGGGGGTTGCCACTACTTCTTTTTTTTCGCTACAAGGGAAGAAAACAAAAATACACAAAAGCACCCTGTTTGACGCAGGATTCTGCGGTACAAAGCGCCGTGCTTGTCTCGGTGTAGAAGTTCCCAGACAGTCACTGGGGGTTCCTGAAGTATATGCAACCCTGGACTGAATAACATTGCGAGAGAGGCCATCTGATCGACACATTGTTTCCCTTCTCGATACACATGCTAAAGTTGCACCTCCCAAGTTCGGTTGAGTAATCCCCGTGTACTTACCACCAACAAATTATTGTCATTTAAAATTATACTGGAAGAGGAGAGAATGTTAATTAGCTCAAGGAAGTCCACTTCAACGATCACTCTTCTATAACCAAGCGTCCAAGCTAGGGTAAGGCTCGAGTGAACATCTCAGAGCTCCACAATTAAAGGAGATCCCCTGTCGATATGGTGAAGGAACCCTCCACACCAACTCCCATGGCAATCCCTAATTAATCCACCTATAGTAGCAATGCTAGACCCTTGTTTGACTGCGCCATCCGAATTTATCTAGACCCATTCCTCTATTGGTTTAGTCCAATCAACTAAGTTTCCTACAGGTAAGCCATGAGTCTACAACACGTAGCTTTCCACTGTCCTTGCTGTTTCTATCCACTCTACATACTCTAGAACCACTCGAGTACCAATTTCCAGCCAAATAAAACCCATTTCAAAAAGGCTTCGATTTCTCCATTGCCAGAGAAACCAACAGGCTACTCCATAAATCGAAACCCAATCAACCTGGTTTACCTGAGCTTGTGTCCTAAGGTTGTGAGCCACCCACCGATCTATTTCTTGTTGGAAAAAGTCCGTGTTCACCACCTCTGAGGGAAAGTTACACCAGAAGGCTTTCGCTCGCAGACAATCTCAAATGACGTGCAAAGTTGACTCTTCTTGTCCACAAAAATGACAACTGTCATCCGTTGTGAGCTTATGAGCCACTCTCTGTTGATTTGTCAGTAGTTTTCTTTTAATCAGAAGCCACAGGAAGACCCTAATCTGCTGAGGCCCGACCCATTTTCAGATTGAGTCCTAAAGATTATTATGAGCTTCTATATTGCTACCTTCAATTAAGTCATAGGCTGACGCCATTGTGAACCGCCCATGATTAATTTGTCTCCAAATCATGGTATCGTTCGCTATGTCATCGGCATTAGTCTGGATCTCCACGATATCCATACAGACCATGGAGAGTAGGTATTGTTGGAACAAGTTCCAACACCAGTTGCCACTTTCATTTATAAAATCTGCCACTGTGGCGTAAAGGATTCTATTGGAAAGAGGAGTGGCCGTCACTAAAATTCTTTTGCCCAATTATCCAGTCAGAAGTCAATGCGCCTCTCATTACCCAGCTTCTTTGACGAAACGAATTGGGACAAGTCCCCTTTGTGTCAGGTCTAGAGCAACAGTGTTGGAAAATCCCTTAGGTTTATAAATTCTTACGAAATAAATGAACAAAGATTAGGTCTTAGATAAATTTGATTATAATATTTAGTGCTTGATTTTAGGAATCAGTTTAGAAATATTATTGTGATAGCTATCAAATAAATTAGATTTTATTTTATGCTGATTTAGATCAGATGTTATCTTGTTTTTGAATTTAAGTTGGAGAAAGACTGTATAAATAGACAATCTTTTATTCAATAAAAATTGAGAATCTTCTCCATACATATCTTCTCCATATAAAAAGCACAACAATTGGTATCAAAGCATTTGTCTTGAGGGACCTGTGAGATGGGCAAA
>JANIPM010000007.1:48380439-48391969 GCA_027478405.1 Erythroxylum cassinoides
CAGCATAATATCATAGGATTATTTTGCAATTTTTTAAAAAATTTAGGGATTATTTTATAAATTTAAAAAATTATCTGAAGTGTACATGATATTGACAGGTACCGATACATACCATACCAGAATCTAATCTGATATCAAATCTAGTACGATATTCGTAACATTATTTTTAATAATGATTTAGAAGGACGATTTAGCAAGCACTCCTTAATTTAACAAGGGTGTCTGGTCATTTGGTATTCAGATTTGCAACTTTTCAATTCAATTTTCTTTTTATCGAATAGACCCCTCAAGAGATGAAGACATATGTTTATGTATTTGCTCTTTTCTTCTATGATTGGGCTGTTTGCTAAGTTAATTGTTAAGACATTATTAATAAAAAAATTTATACTAGCTCTTCAATTGGATTGTATATATGATTCATCATGTTGGATAACCAAACAACTTGAAAAGCAGTTGAAGATGCAATAATATAATGTATTTCATAGATTGACTGCGCTACTAGACTGTTTCTTAGAAGATAATAAGTAAACATTAGATCATAAAAGAAACAATACCCATTAGTTCTTTCCCAACCGTCTAATTAGATCTCAATCACTATCAAAATAACCCCTAAGATGAAGAATAAAATAAACTATGATCATAAGTACCCTTCAGGTGTCTCAAAATCCTCTTAGCAACGTGTATATGATATTAACGAGGAGACTCCATAAATATACTAATCAAGAAGATACCATAAGAGATGTTCGGTTTTGTATAAAAAAAGGCCCTTCTCCATTCTTATACAACCTTATGCCAACCTCCACTTGAGTGTTCATATAATTGCAATCTTGCATATATAATTTCTTCAAAAGTTTAAAAACATACCCCATTTGAAAAATAAAGTTCCATCTTGAACAACTTCTATGCCTAGGAAATATGGCATTACCCCAAGTCTATCATTTTTAACTCATGCTTTATACAATTTTTTAACTCTTCATTTTTTTGGATTATTTTGTGGATACAAGGAAACAATAATAATACATACAAGGATCATTGATTTTCATGCAAGTATGTTCTAATGGGCATTTCTTCAAACCAGCTTCATAAAGAAATGAATAAATGCACTTGTTTTCTGATGGGCATTTCTTTAAACCAGCTTCATGAAGAAACGAATCAATGCACTTGTTTTATGCTCATGGTGCTCATTTGAGATTGTACAATGCTCTCTTTTATTTATCTACCTTATATTCACTTCTTTGCTTTAAAATTTCATGTCCTCTTTGAAAATTGAACTCGCGACTCTCAAGATTTTGTTGCTTCTAAGAACACACGGCGTGTTCTTAGAAACAACAAAATATTGAGGGGTTGCGAGTTCGATTCTCAAAGAGGACAATACTGATTAAGGTTGGATGACGCGGTATAATCCGCAAACACACGCCGCGGTATAACCTGCAAACACCTACGGGTGGGTTGTGGGGTCCAACAGTGGGCCATTTAGAAAAATCGAATTTACATCTATTTGATGGATTTTACAATAGTTCTATTTAGCTAACCCAATTATGAAATATATAGTCTCAATTTAAGCTACAAGAGAAAATACCTATTAATAGTAAAAGTCCGACCTTTGCTCAAATTCTTTAGCTATCAATCTCTCTTTCTACCGCTCCACTAATGATGCAAGAATAACTAGACCAAAATAGAAGAGTCGTTATATATAGGCTTGCGCGATCACAAAGGTTGGAGTCAGAAGAAATTATAGTTAAAACAATTACCTTTAACTAAACATGATCTCTAACACTGTCATGGCTCAAATCATGTATGTCTTCAAACGTTACAAATAGATTTACGTTTTACATCCACATGCATGCTCCAAGTTTGTGCCCAATTCTCTGTAGATACAATAAGATCCACGGTCATCAGAAATAGGCATAAATATCAACTGCATGCTATTAAAGTTTTGATAGTGCCTACGATCGTGGCCTAGATTTGCCCATTGAAAACCCCAATTTTATTAAGTATTAAAAATCCTAATTTTTATTTTAGTGTTTAAAGTATGTTTCTTTTTAATTTTAGTTGGTTTTGAAGATATTTGTTTATTGGTAGTCGTTAGAGATATTTCACTTGTTCTTTATTAAACTTTAAACCTTTCAAAGAATTCTCTCTTTGTGGCATTCAAATATTTTATGAATTTGGCTCTAGGTCATTACAATCAACGGGTCAATTCTCTTTCTACAATGCTTTTGTAGAGAAATTAAACTTACATATCATGAAGCATCTGAAGCCATACAAGCTTTAAATACTAAATGAATATAATAAGGTGAAGGTCAATAAAATAATGTTGTTTTTGCTCTTAATTAGAAGTTATTGTGAGGAGGTATTATGTGATTTGGAACCTATTTATGGTGGCTATATTCTCTTAGGGAGATCTTAGGAGTTTGATAGAAAGTCTAAAAAGATGAGTTTACAAATAAGTATTCTTTCACTATGAACAATAAACCTATTAATCTTATACCTTTAACATTTAAGGAGGTCTATAAGACTATTTGAAATTGAAAAGAGAGATTGAGGAGAAGAATAATGAAATTTGGGGAAAAGAAAGAGAGGAAGATAAAGAGTGTCATTTATACTGATCAACCCATGTTTGTACCTCTGTACAAAGAAGCTTGTTTTCCTTTTAATGTAAGTGAAAATTCAGTAACAAATCCTCTAAAGAGTAGGGGGTATGATGTGAGCATGATTAACTCAATATAGGAGATCCATTACATATAAGCTTCGGGTGATTACAAAATTTGGAGTTAAAGGAAGTTTGGAGGCAAAATACTTATCTTTAATTGAATACAATCTGTAACACAGGTTAGCCCAAACCATGTTTATCTCCAAAAGTTACAAACAGATCCATAGTTTATACCCATTGAGAATGTTCCATACTATGCCCAATTCCTCAAAGATATAATAGGATCCACAGTTACTAAATATAGGTATGGATATCATTTGTGTCGCAATAAAGTTTTTATAGTCTACATGACTTAGCCCACAGTCGCAACCAAGATCATGCCTAACCAAAACCTTTAATTTTATTAAGTATTGAAAATCCTTATGTTTAGTTTAGTATTTAAAATATGTTTCGTTTCATTTTTAGTTAGTTTTAAAGATATTTATCTAATGAGAGTCACCATAGCTTCTTTCACTTCTTCTTTATTAAACTTCAAACTTATCAAAGAATTTTTACATTGTGGCATTTAAATACTTTAAGAATTTGATTCTTGATTCTTATAATCAATGAGTCAATTCTCTTTATACATCTTTTTAGCTATTTTAGGTTTGATTAAAACTTACTTGTGGGTTCTCTAAAGTATATCCTTATATGGATTCACATAAAATTACCTTCATTTTGGTTTTAAAAACCTATTTTATATCAATAGATCAATAACCTAATTATGGAATGGTGATGAGCTCCTATATGTTGTTCTTTTCAATTAACTTATTTCCTCCTTCATGGTTTTCACCAATTAGGATCTTAAATAGCTTATTCAAAGATAATAGGTTTATAATTTGCAAATATAGCAAATTACACGATATTTCCACCATTACCAATAACATCATCACAAGTTACCTTATAGTTTTGAAAGGTAAAAAAAAAAGTTTGTATTTATTTCCTTAGCCTTATGGTAACTATATAAATTTATGGTGTAAAAGGGACTTTTGCAATTTCCTAATTTGTCTTTGGAGCTTTAACTTGAGGAGCTTCTTTAATAATTTCAATAAGACATCTTTGGGAATCTTTGTGCATTTCTATAACCCATTTCCATTGTTCATCTTTACTGAAAAACACATTTTCACTTAAAATCACCTTATTTGTTATTAGATTGAACAACTTATAGCCACTATGTGTGTAACCAAAGATTGTTTTCTCTCCTCGATTGTGAGATCCCACATCGGTTGGAGAGGGGAACGAAGTACGCCTTATAAGGGTAAGGCTACCTCTCTTTTATAGATACGTTTTTCATGGCCTAATGCACCGGATCCCATCAAAACTTTAAGGTTAAATGTGCTTAGGTAAGAGTAGTACTAAGATGGGTGACCTCCTAGGAAGACCTCGAGAAAAGCAAAACCGTGAGGGCTTGGCTAGGCCAAGGCCCAAAGTTGACCATATCTGTGAGCAGGTGATCTGGACTATTAAATCGATCATCAAACTTTTCCTTGATTCCATTCCATGCTTCTATAAAAGTAATATTTTTATCACTACTTGTTGTAAACTAGTTCAATAAATGATCACAATAATAAACAACTTCTCCCTAGAAAGAATTAGGCATTTTGTCCTTTAGCATACTCCTTGACATATCCAAGATGGTCATGTTCTTTTATTCAATAACCTTGGTATACTATAAAGTTTATAAGAGTAGTGATATGGTGTTATACTCCATATTCTTCAAAATAACTCTTAAATTTAATAAAGGCGCATTCACCTCGACCATTTATATGCAATGTTTTAATACAATAGCCACTGTTTTTCGACATGAATATTGAAAATTTCTTATTTCCTAAGTGATAAATAGACCTATATTTGTATGGTAAAATCATCAATAAAGATTAAAAAAATACATTATTGTTGTTTAACTCAACATTCATTGGATCACATGCATCAAAATAAATAAGCTCCAATGGTTAAGTTGCATGTTAAATATTTCTAGTTGTAGACGGAAATATTACTTTGTTTTCCATTAATGCAAGCTTCATATAATTTATTAGGTGGTTTATACTCAGATAAACATTGCATCATATTCCTTTTTTCAAACAACTTCACACTTTGGAAGCTTAACCAATTTTTCATAGCCTATAAGCATGTATAAATTTCATTGGAAATATCAACCTGCAAGATAAGATTTTTTTTAAGGACCTTAAGAATGAATTTATCTTTTGTATTAAAACTTGAAAGGTGATTGTCTCGAAGATATATCTTATATGCATGCTAAACATATTGCTCTTCATATTCGATATATAGAAAACATCTTAAATAATTTTAATCTTCATTCTTTAATTTGATTAAAATTTGTCCTTTTTGCAAACTTATTAATTTTGTTGTCATAGATGAATTTAAGTTTGGAGCAGGCAAACTTATTAAGATAAATTATGAGATCCTTTTTACCATACATATGGTTGGTACAACCCATATCAAGAAACCATATGTAGTAGTTTGGGATTTCGTTAATCATCGTAACCATCAAGATAGTGTTATTTTGATCTTCATCTTTTTGTGCATAATGATCCCTCTAATCATTCTCTTTATATCCACATTAACTAAAGTAACAACCATTTATGAAAAGATAACTTTCAATATATGATTTGTCATACCTATCTTTACCATAGCTATAATTGCAATTATGATGTACATGTTAGCCCAAATAAGATTTGATTGATTCAATTTTGTTGCTTCTATTTCCATAGTTATGACCACCACTATTTCTATTATTATAGTAATGATAATTATGATCTTGTCCTCTACTATAAAAATTTTCATGCCTTTAAGTTGTTTCACAAACTTGGTCAGTTTTGATTGAGACCTTTGAGAGGCTTATTTAACTAGTTTCTCCAATTTTTTTCTTATTCATGTGTTGCTTATGGTCTTGTAAAATGCTAAATACCATATTAATGGTAATTAAAGATAGATCATGGGCTTCTTCAATTTTTCTCCATTTTATCTTTCTCTTTATAATCTTCTTTATATATTTTCATTTGATTTATCAAAGAAAGAAGTTGACTTAAATAATTGGCTACATTCTAGGACTCTATTTGTAAAATATCATATTGGTACTTTAAGGTTTAGAGTTGCAGTTTCTTAACTTTCTTTATACCTTTGTACATAACCATCAAGGTATCCAAGGCTTGATTTAAAGTGGTTACTCCTATAATTTTTTTCAAAAATTTCATCATTCACCCTTTGGTGAATAAAATACAAAGTTTTTATATTTTTTTCTTATTCATATAGTGGGCAACGTTAGTAACATTGTCTTCAAGATTAACAATATCATTGTCTATGACACCTAGCAACTTGTGGTAGTCAAAATCACCTTCATTTAGACAACTATTAATTGTATTTTTTCCCAATAACGATAGTAATTGAGACTCAGTAAGTTGTTCATAACTATACTTATAATATCAATGTTATAATAGAGATGAGTAAATTTAGAGCTAATAGACTAAGAAGGGAATAGCAGTTTTACTGACAAAATACAATGAAAATCATATAACAAATAACAAGTTCTCATTTTATAGGTTAACAAACACAACTAAACACCTATTTTTTGTCACTATTAACTTGAAGATAAATTAAGGAGCATGATTAATAGCTCACCAAACTCATAGGAAACAAACAAACTGAAAATCATAATTGAAAATATGCAGATACATCATGACTAATTTGAGTTATATAAGTTTTGTAAAGTTGATCACTAAATCTAAAATTTTAAAAGGTTAGATACTGAACTAAAAAAATCTCAAAATTTAGACAAAATTAATTATTCTTAAAACCTTAAAAGAATGTCATATATAACATTTAAACAAGAGTAGAAAAAAAAAGGAGAAAGGTGTGATTTCCTCCCAAAGGTTTCACAAAAAGATTTAATTTGGCCTTGCATTATTAAAGATGCACATTGACCCTTTGTTATTAGATGGATCACTAAAGACCCTTAACATTTCGTAATTGAATATATTAGTTCGTTAGTATTGATTTCGATAAATTTTTTATAGACATCCATTAAGTTTCATTTTAGTCTCCTATATGGCACACTTATGTGTTGATGTGGACCTTAAGGCGCCAGTTTTAGTTATTTTAAAATAATTAAAATTTATTTGATTAATTTTATAATTAATTAATTATGAAATGTAACCCATTAATGTAAACAACACATTTTGTTTAATTTCATATTGAAATTAACAATTTTTATTCTAAGTGTCTAATAATCTAATGAAAGGATAGGTATGTTATCCCTCCTTATTAAAATAGTAAGTTTGTGATTATTTAAAGTTAATTTTTGGTTTGTCTTTGGTATTTTGGTGAAAAGAGAGGGTTATAGTTCCTCCTTGCTTAAACAATAGTGGTTTTGTTTGTTTAAATTGAATTATTGGTTTAATATTTTGATGAAATGTCAAATATATTTTATATTATAATTAAGAAAATGTTTTTCAACATTTCAAAATCAAACTAAAGTTTGGTTATCCCTGTTGCACTAAATTGTCTATTTTTTGAGATAAGTGAAGATAGGAATAGATTGTATGTTTGTTTAATATGCCTATGTTAAATTTTCAATTCATACATAGTCTCTAAGGCATTTTAATTTAAGTGACTTTGATAAAGAGTAACTGCCATTTTATTTAATTGAAATATGTTCATTTACTTTTCCAGTACATATTTGAAATATGTTCATTTATTTTTTCAGTACATACTTATTCACTATGAAATAATAATCACTATAAACCAATATATATTGTTGAATATTCTTTTACATACTTTGTTACATGTATTAGTGCTTTTAGTTTCAAATCCTTATAATTTTTTTTACATTATACAATTATAGTTAATGGGAAAGTAAGCATCAAATTATTTGGTGATGTGAATTTCACACAAGGAAACATTGTTCAATATAACAGTCCTAACCCTAAAAATATTTGATAATGTGCACTTAGACTATGTTATCCTTAGAGAAGTTTGTGAAATTGGGGCATTATTGGGCTATAAGAATATAGTAAGTACTTGGTATTTGAGTTCTGGTATAAGCTTACTTAATTGTTTAAGGAAATTGGAGTCCATCCAAAGTGCACTAGGTTTGAATAAGTTGCTAAAGGTATGTGAGATTATAGATATTTATTTGGAGCATATGGATGATCCAATGTATGCATTACTAATGTAAAAGTGGCATGAAATTTGGCATAGATAGATCAATATTAACACTTTGAGTAATTATGTTGATGATGTGGATATTATGCATGAGGTGGAGCATATAAATGCTAATGCAAATGTGCTAAATACAAATGCAAATTCATCTGATAGAGAAGTAGGGCTAGATGCCAATGAAAATTCAAATGAGCATGCAAATGCAAAAAGCAACAAAAATATAGATGCAAATTTTAGTACATCTAAAGATGGAGATGGAGGGGAAAATACTAGTGAGGAAAATGGAGATGGAGATATAGATGAAGATATGGATGATGAGAAACACGATGATATCAATAATAAACAACAAAAGGAAGATACATATACAAATTATGTGTAACATAAAGAAGATTTAAATACAGATGATATGTAACTTAAGAAACAAAACCCCTTTCAAAAGGAAGGTATAGATCCATAGTTTGATGTTTATATTGAAGCTTAACATAAAATGTATATAGATTCATCCAATCTTAGAAGTTTCTTAACTAGGAGGAGTATCTGTAACATCCTACTACCATAGAGTATATACTCAAACATTCAGAGGACATTGAAGTACATATCCTATGACCATGGTATGTTAAAGCAAACATAATCTCTTAAATGACATCATAAAGAATATACAATACTTAAAAACCTCAACACTTCATTTCATTCATTGAAAAAAGTTTACACTGTATTCATTGAAACAAATATTTATAATCCTTATAAAAAAGTTCTATATGACAAGAAACTACAAATTACAAACTATAACTCCTCTGATGTCAACTAACAGACCTTTGAGTCATATCTTAATCCAAAATATTCCTCTAGACAAATCTTAAGAACTAAGTTTCCTGTCTCGTACCTGAAAAGGCACGTTGTAATTTTTGATGAGTTTTGCGAACTCAATGAATGAACCATCATTAATGATCTCACCCATGACAAATACACAATATCACACATTTCATATATATTCTTTTAGAACATGAATAATCCAAAAAATCACATTATCATGGCACAACACTTTATCATCACAATTTCAGAAAAATTTAATAATCATATATAAATGCAAATGCGTATGAGATTCCAGATTCGTTATTATTTTTTGTGATTAAGTGACTTTTCAGATACAGATACTGGCCCATTGGGCTCATTCAGAAATAAAAATTACGGAGCAAAGCTTTACGTACAAAATTCTAAGCTTAAAGCTCTTTCAGACTGGTTACTTTGATCACAACACCTTTATCTGAACATGCATTTTATGAAATGCATCAAATAACATAATATGCCATGTATAGCATTCACTTTTAATGCATAGAAAGAATTTCGTATTCATCGGACCTAAGTCTAGAATTTAACTTTCATTGAGTATACATATATCATTCAAAATTCAGATGCAAACAGAATACTTCCAATACATTCCCAACTATCAAACTTCTCAGACCATCAAAGTCTGGAATTCATAAACAAATCACAAACAGTTCAATAATTGTTAGTTAAACAAAATAAATCAATCCTAGGAAGATCATCTAGGTTGACTCACATTACACTCTAATTTATGCTATTGCCTGGATGGTCTAGCAATGTCTGACTAGCATCCGACTTGAGAATCTAAAATCAAACAATTCACACATAATTCATATTACAAAGTCGATCAATCAAATACATATTCATTTGTGCACATATATTCATATGTCATGTTCCATGCACGATCAAAGACTATCTTAGGTATGTCTCCTTAATCGTAATTCATAATCATTCACATATTGTCAATTTGATAGTCTTGTTGACATTTAGATTAAAACCTTAAGTAGACTTGATCATGCTCCATTCATTAACCATACATGTACTAACTCTTTCCTAGCATTACAAATATTTCACATAATTCACAATTGTCATTCATTTATTCTTAATGCATTATTAATATCCTTTGGAATACATTTGCACTTATATGAATATCTTCATTCCTTTAACACTTCTTCATTCCAAACTTAGATGCATTATTATCCAACATTCTTTTCCTTGAAGTATAACATCAATTATCAATCAAAACTTATCACACATTTAGCCAACTTTTCCAACATCAAATTATGTTCTTTTTTCAAACATTAATCAAGTCCAAATGCATCATAATTAAATACCTTAATCCTTAATTGGTCATGAATCACACAAAAGAACATTTTCTATACTTCCATAAAATTTCCACAATCGTATATGGCTTCCCACAATTGTGGGATGGGTTATCCAAAAGTTTCCATCCAATTCCTTCATTAATTTTCTAGATTTTCTTATAACAGGTTTCGAGTCAGTTTTGTATGGCCATTATAACATAGAAAATAGGGTATTTAGGCTATACATTCTTCTTAAAAAAATCTTCCCATATGTCTTAAGTTATAACGACACCAATTTCATATATTCTACAAGTTATACACAAAATACTACTTACTGTTCTCAAACTGCCACCACACCCATTACTCAATTTCAAGTCAAAATTTTAAACTCTTAAAGACAAAATTTGAATTCAATATCCTCATGAAAAATGTATCCATATGTCTTTAATTTAATACAAATTAAAATCATCCCATTTTGATATCTACAGATCATTTCATGGCTAAAATATCGATGCATGTTTAGTAAAATACTACAACTAATATATTCCAGCACTATCAATCATCAACATCATATGTAATTCATCCTAATTCATCTTCATCAATTCTCTATCATAACATGTTATAAACACTAATCATTTACGTACATATTTAACAACAATTCCAGCTCAAAACACTACAAGAAAAGTCACATTCTTCGATGGAATATGCCGTCGGAGAAATGGTAGGTTCCGTCGGAGATTATAGATACCGACGGAATCCGACGAAAGAATAAACCGTCGTAAACATGGCTGTCGTTATTGATTAGCGACGGAAATATTCCACCGTAATTTCTCAATGATTAACCGACGGAATATTATCCGTTGTTGTTCAGTTCCGACGGACATTTTTTGGAAATGACATCGGTGAATATTTTCTTATCAGCAACGGAATATGACCGTCGGTATTATTTAGGGACGGAAAAATGGTCGCCAATATTCCGTAGTAAGTTATATCGTTAACGACGAAATTTTGGACGTCGCCACATTGAGTCCATTTATGTGCCGACGGTCTGCCCTATTCCGTCGTTAAATTGTTACCGACGGAACAAGTAATTCCGTCAGTGAAAAAAAGGTGTAACCAATTAGGTGTATGTATTATTGGACATCCACACATCAACCAGTACATCAAAGTTTTAAATAATAACAATTGGTTATACATAATGGGACATCCAGACATCAACCATTACATCAAAGGTTTAAATAATGTCAATTGGAATACAATTGGATAAAAACACATCAAAGTAAACATAAATTGATGTGATTGTACCTTAAAATCATGATTTCGAAAATCTAAAGTTATGGTGATCGTTGGTGGTCCTTCGGAGAGCTTCCCTTCGACTGTTCGGACGGTGGTGGCAACTGAGCCATCTGCAACCACTCTTCTCTCATCTTCGCCATCTGCTCTCTCATTTGTAGCTGCATCTGCTCCCTGATTCGTTGCTCCTGCTCCCTCATCCGTTGTTCCTCCCGCTCTCTCAGCTCCCTCATCCGTT
>JANIPM010000007.1:48404818-48415442 GCA_027478405.1 Erythroxylum cassinoides
ACCACCTGGCAATGAGTCATAAATATCTTGTGTGATATCAAAATGATTTTTGCTTAGACACTCTTGTTAATCCATGATGTCTTGGCTGCTTTCTTAGCCATACTCCACTAAACTGCATCATTCATGGCCTTTAGATAATATGCCAAAGTAGCAACACTAATTCTCAACTTCATTGACACAGGTCAAAGTTCCAAGGGGTATAACGATGGACTAGATGTCCACAACGATTATACAGTGATAAAAAAAGGGACCTATTCATCACTCTTTTATTTGATCGTCTCAAGCATATGCAGTGTTAAGTGTATGTTATGGTGGAACTAAGGTTTGTCACGCTCTAAATAACACCATACGAAACATAGTCCAATCACTCCACAAAGTGACAGACTGGAGCCACCACAAACTCAAATTCGGCTTCATACAGGCTACATGGATACACTTTCCAAGTTCGACTGAATAATTTTCATCTTAGCACTCAACTAAGTCAACATACAAAATCCTTATTCACACCACAATAATTAAGGAGATTGTCAATCATTTGGTGCCTTGCAATACTTTGTCTCATCCCACTCGTTATCATAGCACTAGGTTGATGTTCTCGTGTGAGAGAGCAATATCAAGCCTAGTGACAAGTTTTAGATATGTGTCATTTTCAGTTACACCTTAATTTACTAAATAAATTCACACAAGATTACAATGAAAAACATATTTCATTAATGTATAAGTAAATGAACAAATACATCAAATCCTCAAGAAACCTAAACCCCTAATGTGCTTTTGAAAAGCATCTCTTCCAATTGGTTTAGTAAAAGGATTAGCTATCATCTCTCTCGTAGAGACATGCTTTAGGACCACATGTCCTTATGAAATGATATCACGGATGAAGTGGTAGCGAGTATCAATGTGCTTTGTCTTTCCATGATACTTCGAGTCCTTTATATGGGCAATTGCAACTGTGTTATCACAATAAATAACTGTGGCCTCATAAAGATGACCAATAATGTTGAGACTCCTCAAAAATCTCCTCAACCATATCACCTTTTGCACCGTTGAGGTACATGCAACATACTTGGGTTCCATCATGGACAATGACACGCACTGCTGTTTCTTGCTACACCAAGAAATGGCTCCTCTTCCAAGAATGAAAGCATATCCTGATGTGGACTTTCGCTCATCTCTATCAACAAATCCATCGACATCATTATATCCAACCAATTTGAGGCTCCCACTTGATAGCACAAAGTCATATTAATGGTTTCTCTTAGATATCTAAGTATCCTTTTGATCGTTGCCCAATGCATAAGTCCAAGACTACTTTGATATATACCAATCATCCCAACTACAAAGCATATATCTAGTCGAGCACATGCTATAGCATACATTAGACTACTGACAACACTTGCATATGGCACCTTAGCTATTTGCTGTTATTCTTCCTCTATTTTAGGACATAAATCCATACTTGGGTATAGCCCCTTCTCCATTGAAGTGTCAACAAGTTTGTTGTTATGCCTATAGAAACGTTCCAAGACCTTATTAATATAGGTTTCTTTAGACAAACTCAGAAATATCTTAGAACCATCCTTTAAGATCTTAACCCTAAGAACATAATCTACTTCACCCATGTCCTTAATCTCAAAAGTATAGGACAACCACTTTTGAGTGGAAATGATCATCTCTATATCATTCCCAACTATCAAGTATCATCTACATATAAAGAGAGTATAAGAAACACATTCTCTTGTCTCTTTATGTATACACAATGGTCCTTTTCAACCATTATAAAGCATACTAATGTAATGGCTTCATGAAATCTAAGATATGACTGCCTAGATGATTATTCAGGCCATAAATGGAACGTTTCAAGCGACACCCAATGGGTTTATCCATATAAATCTCTTCATTTATTTCTTTATTGAGAAATGTTATTTTCACATTCATTTGGAACAAATTCAAATCTAAATGTGCAATAATAGTTAGGAGGCGAATAGACACATATCTCACCACAAAAGAAAATGTCTCGTCGTAGTCCACAACTTCCTTTTGGGTCTAACCTTTCGCCACTAATCGAGCCTTATACTTTTCAATTGATCTATTTGCCTTGCGCTTAACCTTTAGGACTCATGTTCTTAGACATGGATTCCATTTTGTCTTCCATTGCTGCAGAGCTTACTCGAAAATGGTGAGTTCATTGCTTCTTCTAAAGAAGAAGGCTCATCAACATCAACAAAAATGATGAAGAAGGTCCCACCTTCTATTTCAAAGCGTCTACGCGGAACATTTTTACGTTGGCTCCTATATAATTATGAAGACTGAGACTCAAGTTCTATTCTCCCATTGACCTCAATAGTCATTGGAATGAATTGTGAATCCAAAT
Source organism: Erythroxylum cassinoides (assembly GCA_027478405.1). NCBI lineage: Eukaryota > Viridiplantae > Streptophyta > Magnoliopsida > Malpighiales > Erythroxylaceae > Erythroxylum > Erythroxylum cassinoides. Next base: position 48,407,193 of record JANIPM010000007.1, read on the forward strand.
CCATTTGGGGAACTTCATCTTAATGTTTCTCTAACTCATAGAACTCAAGACTTTGTTTGATCTCACCAATACTAGGCAAATCATCCTCCAAAAAATCCACATCTCATGACTCAACCTTAGTAAGCCCTCCATGATGTTCAATATACATCACATAGCCCCTAGAATGCTCACAATATCTAATAAACACACATTTATGAGAAGAATGGTGAACATAATTAGTAGATCCTCATAGCCTTAAACCTTCAAAATTAGGCTTATCTTCATTCCATAACTCATCTGGAGTACTCAGGACAGATTTAATAGGCACTCGATTAAGGATGTATGCTGCAGTCACAAGGGCATCCCCTCAAAACTTAATTAGGTGGTTGGCTTAGTCAACGTCTACCTAATCATGTCCAACAAAGTTTGATTCCTTTTTTCTATAACCCCATTTTGTTATGGAGTTCCAGGAATCGTTAACTGTTGGCGTATTTATTTTTTCTCACAAAATTCTCTAAATTGACCAGAGAGATACTCTCGGCCTCTATTAATATGAAAAGCCTTAATGCTCCTCTCTTTCTAATTCTCAACCTCAGCTACAAAGCGTTTGAAACAATACAAAGCTTCTGAGTGGTGAAACAACAGAAATACTAAACTATATCGTGAGAAATCATCTATGAATGTAATAAAGTAAGTTGCGTCATTATGTGCTCTCACATTCATAAGCCTACAAATATCAGAGTGGATCAACTCTAAAGGATGTAAATCTCTCTTAGCCTTACCAAAAGGCTTTTTACCAGCTTTCCCAACGAGACAAAGCTCACAAGTAGGAAGACTTACTTTGACAAGAGAGCTAAATAGCCCTTATCTGGCCAATTTGGACATGTTATCTTGTCTAATATGTCCTAATCGAGCATGTCATTTAACAAACTCATATTCAATATCATCAAAAGAAGAAGAAGCAATTTGAACAAAATATTTATGAGATTCAGATACATCTTCTAAATCCATCATAAATAAACTATTACAAAAGTGCCCATGACCATAAAGGGTATCATCAAGATAAATGGACAAACTATTCTTACTAACAAGGAAAGAAAACCCAAGTCTACTAGTGCCGATATTGAAAGTAGATTACATCAAATAGTGAGTATATGAAGCATATCATATAAGAGCAGTTTGCGTCCACTGTGTAAAGTAAGTTGGTAAGTTCCTACACCAAAGACCCTCTCCTGTGCTCCATGCCCCATTGTTATAAAATGTTTATCCATTGGTAATAGATGCTAATCTAGAAATCCTACACAACTACAGGTCATGTGTGTTAGCACTCTCATATCTACAATCCAATCATGGAGAGAATGAGCAAAAAACACATGTGTGCAAACAAAGGCATGTACAAAAGAAGGTAAGTAAGGACAAACCTCACGGGGCTTAATACACTCCTGAGCAAAGTGTCCCTTCTTTCTATAGTTGAATGATAAGAAGTATAATATTGTATTTTTCCCCTCTAATCCTTAATCTTTTATGTTTATTATTGGCCTAAAGTACTCATTATGTTTATATTTTGATTTAGGTGTGTATATTTTGATTTAGGTGTGTTATGAAAGAAAAAGGAGAAAAACGAGATAATTTCACAAATCTAGACAGTTTTGACACATTATTGTATTTGGGCCATAACTTTCACATACAAACTTCGATTGGGATGATTCAAATGGCGTTGGAAAGCCTAAGAAGAGGGTTACAATCTCATGTTTTAAGTTTTGAGTGATTTTAACTAGAAGAGATCAAAAATACGCCAAGAAAGTGAACGTTATTGTACTTATCCAACGCAGATCTACGAGATTAATACACAATAATCAAGGAGATAATTAAGAAAGCTTCCTAAGCAAACTTGGACATGAAATACCAACTGAAAGGCCACTTCTCTCAGCCAAGAAGATTATTATTTGGATTATTATTATTTTCCTTAATTGGGCATTTTGTTGTGGAGAGAATATTTGGCATATCTTTAGGAGATTTTCTAGGTTTCTATTTATTACTTTTATTACGAGAAAGAGGAGGGGAAGACATCCAGAAAAAGAAAGACACACAACGCACCCCTCTCTCTCCTCTCTTCACACCTTAGAGTTTCTTCTATGGCCCTGTATGGCTAATCTCATTCTTTGATGAAGGAATTGAAACCTCGAAACATGAGTTCTATTGTTCTTTCATGCTTATTATATTCATTATTGTTTAAGATTACTAGGAAGCCTACTAGTTAATTGTATTTGGTTATTGCTAATCACGTAGCAACTAGGATTTAGTAATTTCATTGGTGTTATTATTAAATCTTAGGAAGAATAATAGGCTAAGTCTCTCTTAATTGTTGGTGTTTAAAGGAACTTTGATTTATTGATCTTTCTATCGCTTAATGTTGTTGTTAGATGATGGCTTAGATCATCTAACAATTAGGGTTAATTGGTTCACTAGTGTTCTTTATTAACTACACGTTAGGAAAGATAGGAAATACTTGTTTCCTCGATAAACACTCAAAGTGGAATTAATTATCATTGTTTCAAGGATCAGTCTTTATTTCCAATGGTGGATATCTCATTTGGCCAAGCTAGTTATTATTGATTGTCTTTAAGCTTAATCTTATTAGCTTTATTCACGTTTTATTTTATTTGCGACAAACAAAACCCCCCATCAATCTTAGTAGTAATTTATATACACTTTTCAGTTGCCTTTCTCTGTGGATCAACCCTTATTCCCACTACTACAAGTTTAATTTCAAGGAGTAAGGTTTATTTTTAATAGCCCTCGACAAGCTTATCATTGAAGCACATGAGTTTGGACTTATCCTTCTTACCCTCATGCTTGCCTCTACGGTGTTTAGCAACTTGCCCTTCTTAAGGCTCTTGGTTCTTAGCTTTTTCCTTTTTGTGATTAGGGCCATCAACCTTGCGTCCATTTTGTGCAACTAATGAAACAACACTGCGGTTTGCATATTTGCACTCTGCGTCAAGCTCCAAATGGTGGGAAATGTCATCAAAGGTCTTAATGATTATGAGTAAGGACCAACTTCACTTGTCCCCACAAGGACTCAAGAAGTGAACTAATGATAGCTAGCTGCTCATCTATGACATCATAACCTGTTGCCTTTATTTCTCAAATCATGGACGACATCACCCTAAGATGTTCAATCATGCTATGCTAAGGGTCCATTATGTATTAATTGAGCAACATTAAGGCACGAAGCCTTATGGCTGTTGTCCCTCCATATTTTAGGCGTAATTGTTCCCACATCTCCATAGTAGTTTAATAGTTCTCAAACTCCCCAATAAGGCCATCCTGCATGCAAGCTAACAAGGTGAAGCACATACACCTATCCTTCTTTTGCCAAAGGGCATAAACCTCACAGTCACGGCAATGGTGGGCCGAATTTCCAGTTTTGGATGGGTTCATGTTGGTAGTTAAATGGTCAAGAAACTCATGCTCATTGAGAAGGTACTAAACCTTCCTGTGCCAAATGTTATAGTTTTTACCATCAAGTATCTCTCCCTTGGTTATCTCAATAATCAAACTCTTGGTTTTCATTCCACTACATCATTACACAGGTTTAAGTAAGGCACATATCTATTTTTGCTAAACATTATTAGGTCAAAAATTTTGCAAACTTGTTGATAATCATTACTAATAACATACGCGGTATTAAGCTCCTAATTATATTTAGCCCAATGATTAATTTTAATTTAATTATGGGTAACACAGCCACTAAATATAGCATGAACCAATCATACATGCATTAGTAAGTCTCATTCTAAAACTCCATTGATATTTTGGTGCCTTACTTCCAAAATAAATCTATATATTTAGAATTAGTGTGAAAATTCATCCCCTTTAATAATTACAATTCAAATCCTATTACATCATTCTAATAACAAAAATTATTAAATGGTGATGTTACATTTTCTTCTTGGTATATAGGAAATCATTTTGGAAAACATACATCACACAACATAGGCATTAATTCAAAATATTAATGCATATTCATTCCTTAAACTAAAAAGGATATTGAATGAAGATGGACCCACATACCACCTAGGTATGAGGCCTTTGGCTCTCAGGTTCATTTAATTTATGCTCATTGGCATCAATTAACAATTAGTCACATAGACAAATAATTAATCAATTTATTACTAACATAAATAATAATCATTTAACACATAAATGAAATAAATAATAAAATGCAACTCATAACATATATAAAATGCATAATAAATTTATGAATATAATACACAATTATCAAGCATGAAAAAATTAATAGCCCAAAAATTATTTCACTTATGTAATTAGGTAAATTTTCAAATTAGGCTAACAAATAGTTCAAATGTTGAAAATTTTTAATAAATCACATAGGGGTAAAATGGTAATTTTAATCACAGATTAAAAGATCACAACAAAAGGAGTCTCTGGCCAGGGTGCGGGTGAGACACGATTGTGTGGCTATAGCACCTACTGTGCCACACACCCACCAGGCACCACCTTAGACAGCCATTCAGGTCTTATTCGACATGGTTCTGGACTCACCAGTACATGTGAATGACGTTAGTAGGGTCAAATCAAAGATTTACGTCGTTGGTGAAGCGCATCTCCCACAAAGGACTCGTGAAACCGCAAATGAACACATTTATATTAAACTCATATTATTCATAAATTTCAACCTTTCATGTCCATAATGGCCACTTCAGGCTATTATTTCTCACTCATTTTAACTTTGATTTTGGTAATATACCGTTGGAAAGATAATGTGACAAGAAACATATCCGTATGCATATCTCATGCAGAACCATACTATAATAGGTCCGAAAATGAGCCTAAACTTTCAAAAAATACATGCATAAATCGAAATTTCATCATGCAATATCTCACTTAATTCAAATCCTTTTTTACCAAAATTTTAGGCACAAACTTTTGACATCATAAGGAACACATCCATGCCAAAATTTCAATCTAAAATGAAGCAAACGAAAATTTGTCATTGATGGTCATGTTATACATGCATGAACAAATTTCAGCATATATGGCATATTATTCTTATTTGGCATAATTTCAAGGACGAAAGCAAGTTATGCATGCTCTGATACTAATGAGAGAAGGTGTGGTGAGACCTTACCTTTGAAATATAATAAGTCTCTTGAAACTTGTGCTTGCTTTACAAGTCTACCTTACGCTCCAATGGCTCCAATGTAGTTCAAATTTGTCATTTTTCTATGTTATGAGCAGCTACCAGAGTTACTCACACTAATTCACGCCCCAAATCTCAAGCCTAGTAGATGGTAACTCTAACAGATAAAAATATGAGGGCAAACTCAATGTTTGAGAAAGTGAAATGTGAGAGAGAGAAGTGGCAAAAATTCATGCTCTCTTCAGCAACTTAAGTTGATAAAAAGAGAGTTAGATACTGCCATAAGTAACCAATTATTTCTTAACTTTGTTTTTCTTGTAAGACCAAGTTTATTTGTCTACTTTGATTTACTTGTGTCAATGTGAACATACTATTTGCACTATTTTGCTACAATTGTGAATAACTTGGAATCTAAAGCATTTCTAGTATAGATAGTTACGGGAAACTAAAAGGTTGAAAGTGTTTGATATTGTACATTTGGTTAGGAAAGGAACACACAAATTAGAGATGTTATTTAAATTCGGGTCAAGCGGTGCATAGATCAAGATTAAAAAAAACCTACTAGTATAATTTAAGTAAATATGTTATGGAATGTAATTTTGTATTATTGTTTTTATAAATATGTAATTATATGAAATGATATAAAATATTTAAAAACTTTTTCATATTAATATTCAAATGATATTCACAATTTTGTTAAAAATACCTATTTATCTTATTATCATATTCAGTTTGCCTTGATGTTCTTTGCATTCTAGTTTGGGGTTGCTACGATAAAAGCCACTGTCATTGCGGAAGAGCATTTGCAAATTTCACATTGGGACTACAAGTGCGCCAATGCTTTTGTTGTTTGATGGGTCAAACAGTTGCATTCAACCAACTTGAAAAAAGGTGATATCTTTCCCATCCCACTTCTCTTCTGCAGAATTTATGATGGCTCGTCAAAAAGACTATGTTCATCAACATATATATTGAAAGAGCAATATATGTGGATTGGTTTGTTAATTATGTGGGTCATTTTGATATCGACGTCTATTACTTTGACACTACACTTATCGAGTACCACATGCTTCTTTTAAAGGACTTGTTGAGAATCTATTTCTCTGTCTCATTGTGTAATTTTGGTTTCACTTTCTTTTTATTAAAAAAAAGGACTATGAGCAGACACTTTTATGAGAGTTTGAGGTTCCCCATTCTATTATTTGCCCACTGTGTTTGTTGCTGTCGACCAAATGAGCGGTGGGGGTTGTATTTGCAATAGTCTTTATTTTTTAATTATAGATATATAGACTACTTTTTAATATGCATTTGATTAATCTTTGGATTTTCATATTAGCATACATTAGTCTACGGGAATACGCTAAGAATTAGTGATTAATTCATTGAACTGATTTAGTCAGTTCAGCCATTAAAATTTTGAATTGTCTAATTTTTTATTTAATTTTTAATTTTTTAATTTATTTTATTTAATAACTATTATTATTAAAAATCGATTAATTTTTTTAAATTAATAAGTTCTTATAAACTAAAACAAATAAATTAATTTTTATTTAATAATCTCTTTTTAATTAAACTTCAAATTATTTAATATATAAAATTAATCCCTTTCAATCATATTTTAAATTATTTAATTTTTTAATTTTTAGTAAATTTTAAGACAGTCTAATATGACTAAACATTTTAGACCATAAATATCTTATTTTACTAGTTTAACTTTCAGTCTAATTTTTAAAATATTTTTCAAAATAAGTCATTTAAAAACTAGTAATTCACAATCAAGTAACTCATTTAAAGAATAGTAATTTATAATCAAATAATGAATTCTATAAAAATAATGTGCAGAGAATCTAACTTATCTTTACATTTATCTAATAATCCCTTTAAAGATTGAGATGAATTAAAATTAATGTTTTAAAAATCGAACTCAATCTAATGATTCAACCAAAATAAATAAATAATCGACCAATTAATAGTCCTTGCAAGTAAAAACCGGTCAATTAAGTAATAGATCGACCAATTAAGATATAAAGTGGATGGTATTTTTTAAACAAACCGATCGAGTAATAACCAAGGAAATGAGTTTCGTACCGTACCGGCCGGAAGGTACCGTACAGGCCAAAAAACGGTACAAAATCAGTGAACGTCGATACCGGGCTTGGGTAACGGTCGGTACCGGCGTTTACCGGACGTTACCGGCCGGAACCATCAGTTCCGACCAATACCGCAAATTCTAAAAATTGCAAGGACTAACTTGCAATTTCCAAAAGTTGTTAACCTAAAACTACCCCCCTTCTGGATTCTTCTTCGATCTCTCATCTCTCACTCTCTCTTCTTCGCCACACACCGTCTCTCCTCACCGTCGATGTCTCCTCTAGTTCTCCAGTCCTCCTCCTTCAAGTCGTCGACCGGTGGCTTCGAGGCTTTCTCCTCCGTCATCCTCGCCGTTTCTTTCTCCCTTCGAGGCTTCGATGATTCGGTCTCAGGCTCTCAGCCCGCTCCTCGGTGCCTTCTCCTCCGTCATCCTCGCCATCTCTCTTCCTTCGACGCACCACACGACCACCGCAGGTCAAAGCCTCAGTCGACCCGGATTGTCGAAAACCCGATTGTTTTGGGGTGTATTTTTTAATTTTTGTTTAATTTTTCATGGCATTTTGAAATTGATTGCTTTTGTGATTGTGTTGGATCTTGGATGATGGTGGTGTTGTGTTGGATTTGGGGAAAATCCTGGAGGTTGATTTCAGGTGAGTGAGAATCAGAAATGGGAATGTCCGAATGTGTGAATGTTGAAGCTGAAGTGAAGTATTGATTTTTGTCATTTGTTATTGTTGAAGTTGAAGTGAAATTGGAATTGAATTTTGGCATTTTGGCATTTTGCATTTTGGAAGTGGATTGGTGATTGGTCCGATTGGAAATTAAATTTGGAATGGTGATTGTGATTTAGTAGATTTACGGTATTAATATTGAATTGTTGAATTATTGATGAATGAGATTGAATTTGAGTTTGTGCAATTGAATTTGAGATTGAGTTTGATAATCAAAATCAAATCAACATTTAAACCTAATTGTAAAATTGATAATCAAATGTGAAATTAATAATTAAATGT
>JANIPM010000007.1:48488793-48510298 GCA_027478405.1 Erythroxylum cassinoides
AGGCTCGGGTCTATGCCATGACTAGGCAGGAGGCCCAGGATTCTCCGGATGTCGTTGCTGGTATGCTCCTGATTTCTCAACATCTTTTACTTTTTTTTCATTATGAGGGAGTTAGAATTAATTTATGTTTATCTACTTCTAGCCATGTGGGGAGGAAAGACACAGCTGTATTCAACCACAAAGTTTATTTTATATACTGTTAGAAGCTTTGTTTTCTTATTATTAGGAGCTTTAGGAATCACTTTATATGGTTCCAATAAACCAAAATTCCATTTTACAACATTATTCAATCAACCATATCCTATAATTTTGGAAATATTATTGTATATTGGATTTCTTATTGCTTTTACTGTCAAATCAATAATTATGCCTTTACATATATGGTTTCCAGATACCTATGGGGAAGTATATTACAATACTTGTATACTTCTAACTAGAATCTTATTTAAAATAGGCACATATGGATTGATTTGAATCAATATGAAATTATTATCCCACGCTCATTTTCTATTTTCTCCCTAATTAATAATAGTAGAAACAATATAGATAATCTATGTAGTTTTAACATCTCTTAGGAAACATAATTTAAAAGAAAGATTAGCTTACTCTTCTATGTACAGGTATTAGGGATATACATGAAGGTATGAAGACTAGAGTAAGGGTGAAACAAGGAGACATAGAGCATTTTATATCGATATTAGGCTATACCAAGGCTTCTTATTGAGTCCCTTTTTGTTTGCAGTAGTGATGAATGAGCTCACCAAGAATATTTAAGGGGATGTAACTTGGTGTATATTGTTTGTTGATGGGGGTGGCTTCTGATGTGGAGGTAAAGATTGGTTATACCATATAACAGTAGTTTAAACATTTATGGTCTATCTTCCAAATCAAAAGAGAGATCGATGAATACATTCTTCACCATATCTGATTAAGGTAGCTCAAATGGAGAAGTACATCAAGAGTTTTATGTGACAAGAAGATACCACGGAAGCTCAAAAATAAATTATATCGTTTAGTAATTAGGCTGGCCATACTCTATAAGGTAGAGTGTTGGTCCATCAAACAGGTGCATAGTCATAAGTTAATGGTGACTAAAATGTGGATACTTTATTGGATATGTAATTTTACTGTAAGAGATAAGTTCAAGAATGTAATAATAAGAGACAAATTAATGTTTATAATATTAATGAAAAATTAAGAAAGACAAGGCTTAGGTAGTTTAAACATGTTAAGAGGAGACAACTTGATGCTTTAGAGAGAAGATACGAGAAGATTGTACTTAGGGAATGTAAGAGAAAAAAAAAAGGAAGACCTAAGAAGAACTAGGGGAGGTGATTAATATCGATATATCTCTATTGGAACTTATTGAGGACGTAGCCCTCAATAGAAAACTTTGATATACTAGGATGCAGGTACAAGATCTCACATAGAGAAGTTCTTCTCTTTCTGATAAGTCTTTTAAACATTTTCCTTTGAGTCTTATATCTTATATTTAGCCTACAAATTTATTATGTAGTACTTCCCTCTTAGTTATTTAGCCTAAACATATCCTTCTTTAGTTTACATATTAATTATTTATTAGATATTTTTATGTGGGTTTATCAGAACAACCTCTCTATCAGTTAGGGGAAAGGTTATGTACTTATTGGCATCTCCAAACCTTGCATTCAATGGGACTTCTACTGGGATGTTGTTGTATTTTGATAGTTTCTCATTTGCTTAGGGACAAGTAAGGATTAGGTATAAGGGAATTTGATATGTTATAAATTTTACTAATTTTTAGCATTCAAAATCCTTTATAATCTTATCTTAACGTGTTCAAATTTAATATTTTATAAGAAAATGATTTGATTCTTAATATAAATTTGAAAAGTTTGAAATAAAAAAGCAATATCACTAATAATCAAGAAAATTTGGGCTAATAAAATATTTTATTTTTCAAATTAGGATTAGATTATGAGAATTAAAGTAAAATTTGGAAAAACAGTTTGACGTGATCTTAAATGTGGGCACGCTTAGTGAAAATTACAAATTACAAATTTCAAACTTCAAACTTGCAAGAGAAATTTGTGTTAAAATATTTTAAAACCTTATCTTGGCCAGATTTGGGTGAAAAATCAATGAAGTTATGAGCTAGGGGATACAAAAGATCACAAGCATAAGATTTTCGTATAGGTTTTGAAAGCTATAAATAGAGCCAAGGTATAAAGGAGCAAAGCATCAATTTTCTTGCCTTTTTAGAGTCATCTTTTCTTCCTTTCTTTAGTAGATATTACAGTAATCTTTCTTTAGTTTTTAGTGGTAATAATGGCGATTATTGGCCGAGTCTTTTATTCTTGGTTGAAAGAAGTGAATGCCCTTTTGGAACCTTAAAGATTGGGAGCAATTGGGCCTTATAGTGAAGTATTTTATTTACTCACATGTTTTATTGCTTATCTATTCTTCTATTTTATAATTACTTTTATTAATGCCTAATGCACGCAATTAATTTATTAGTTGAAATCATTTACTAGATTAAAGTTTGACTACATAAAATTTAAAGTATTTTAATCATTTATAGCAACTAGGAGTTTTAATTTCCTAAATCTTAAATTATTTCTCTTAGGAAAAGCAATTAACTAGATTAAATACAACCACATATGTTATATTGTCTTGCTTTAATGGTCTTTCTTTTCTTAAGGCTATTGTTTAATTAAATTTTGGATCATATCTTTATTAAGCAATAAGGATTAATTGAATTACGTGTTTTAGATTAACTAATCATAAGGAAAGACATATGTTTAATATCACATCGAATATATAATTAACAAAATGATTAATTTTATGCCAATGATCAATTGTAGTTTTAAAGGGTGGGAGTGACCATAAACCAAGGTTTTTTTTGGTTGAAAACTCTCATTTTATAACTTATTTTATTTTCTTTATTACAAAATTTCATAACCACTTCCTTTTCATTAATTATTCATTTTCTTAATGATTGATGAGCTAGAATTTCTCGCGGGAACAACTTATACTTCCGTATATTACGTTTGTTTAATTGTAAGAACTTAGGAATTAATTTGGGTTACCTATGACAGTTCTACCACCTTGACCCACCCTTTATAGATGAACCTTGTAGAGGAACCCTTAAGTTTTCTAGGCATTAGATTCTCACTAATGTTTATGTTACTCAAGCTGAAATTCTCACTTTTGCTTCATCCACCCTTGCACTCGTGGATGTTTCCCTCCAAGGCGAAATGTGCCCTTATTAATGCATCTTTACATTCCACAACTTTGGTATATCACTTATCCCTGTTCATCTTCGATGTAAAAGTGTTCAATTAATGAACTATTACATACTCTTTTAAGAGTGGCTACTTCTAGACAAACCTCTTGACTATCTTTGTAGCCTACCTTCTTTATCACTGAGCAATCATTTAGGAGCTCTAGTTGGTGATCAGGGTCATTTCTCTATTGTTAATGAAGCTTATCCCCTATCATCTCATTGCAAAACCTTAACCCCTATTATTATAAGGTCATATATAGTATTCAAAGTTTGCCACCACTCTCGCAACTTTCACCAAAACAATATTTTATCCCTCTATTTCCAATCAACTGTTACGCTTCAATGTATTTCCAGGAGAACCATCTAGCTTTGGGTTCAAGTGACATTTCGCCCCCTAACCATAACTTATTTATAGATTCTTCAACATCATTCTATTCGGAACTCCACTTAGTTTTACCCAAGTTTCATCCTAGTCATCGATAGATCACCCAAGTTTAGGTCTATAAGCAATGACAATTGCCTTATGAAGACTAGCTTTTGCTACAAATTTGGTTGGTTCCTTTAATTAAGCCACTGCCTAGAGTCGTCTACTTATTCTTCAGTAGGCACGTGATTAGAGCCCAGGCTCTTTCCACTACTTGGGAGCTCACAATTTCATCTTCTATTTCACTCCCTAACGGGGATTCCTTTCACCTTTCCCTCATGGTAATACTTTGCCATCAATCACCTAGAAGTATTTAACTTTACGAGGTGGTCCTTGCTAATTCACACCACGTGCCCTATGCTACTTAAGTTAGAGCATAAGCTAGTGATGCTTTTAGCTACTGGGCTTTTTCCATCTAAGGTGTAGCACTCCACCACTTTATCTAACAACATGATGCTTGTATTACTCTCCATAACCCCATTTTCACAGTTTAAGCTGCTCTTATTTCACTCGTTGTTATTACGGGAATAGCTTTTGTTTTCTTTTCCTCTAGTTACTAAGATGTTTCAGTTTGCCAGGTTGTTTCTTGCTTGCCCCTTGAACCTCACCCTTAACTTTAAGGTTAAGACTATGCCATCCTTAAGTGCTACTAAAATAAAAGGAAGGATCTTATCAATTTCCATAAATGAGAAATCATAAATCAAACTTCCAAATAAAAAAAATGGGTTCTATCCTATAGTTTTATACTTAGTTCATGAGTTAGAGATAAGTAGACTTGAACTACTACCATCTGCCACAAGGTAAACCACCACCTCTCAACCCCTGGCTAATGAAACCATAGAGGCTAATGATAGACAATAACTTCCCTCCCTCTTCCATGAACATAACTTATAACTTTCATTATACTATGCTCTCCAAAAAGCAACTCTTCTCAAAAGGTACTGAGTTGGAATCTCATTCTAACTAAGGATTCATGTAGTTTTCGATCCAGCTACAGTGAAACTAGGAACAGAAAGATCCCCCACTTCTACCCTACTTTTTAGTCTTATAAATGTTGGTTTAAGAATAATATGCGTGATTGCGCTTGTCTAACCCTTGCTGCCCATCGTGAGAGTGGATAGCTAATGCATTCCACTTATTAAGTCCATGAACCTTAGATGCCAAAGGCATCCTTAGGGTGATCTTGTAGTTCCCACAGGGTGGAGACGATGGGGTCAATCTATGGATTTTCCTTCCTTTTACTGCATTTTATTAAAAGGTTGAAGGGAGATAATGTATCAAGCTACATACAAGGGCCAACTTGATCCTCTTCTCTAGGGATCCTAGATAAAGGAACCCTAAGAGAGTTGCTGACTCCAGCTATTGTTTATGTATGATCCATACTAAATCTGACCAACTACCATCCTACCTTCTATATGTTCTTGACAATTTATCTTTGTTTCAGTAAAGTCTTTCATTGGCATATTTCAGTCTTCTTCCCCAGTACTTAGAAAGAGAGAGCTACTTGTTTAGGTATGATATATTATCTTTATCGCCCAAACAATTAGACATCAACCTATAATCACAACAACCTAATTGCAAGAACGAAGGTGTACCAACTGATCTATACGCGCCCACACCCACTTCCCCCCCCCCTCCGAGCCAAATAAAGCATGCATAAAGGAGTCAGATGCTTCTTTTATTCTATTGTTTATTACACTAGGTAATCCTAGATTTGAAGTAAAGACCTCACCTGTGAAGTAAATCATTGCACCTACTGTCCAACAGATTAGGAGAGAATGAATAGATTTTTTTTAGAGAGCAATTCATCCTTCCCAAACTTAGCATATAACTCTCAATTGTATTATGCTCTCCAAGTGTATTTATTCCCCCACTTTTTCCTTACCATGGCAAGTCTTTTTGAAATATCTCCGATGAGAAGAAAAAAGGAGTTAAAAGACCCCCTACTCTACTTTAGATGCTCTAAGATCTTTTCTCAAACTTGCTCCCAATTGAGTCAAGAGATAGATAAACAAACACATCTCATTACACTAATTGGGGGCATTTTTAATGACTGAAGGGGTCAAAGACCAAGAAGTGAGTTTATTTAATAGGCAAGCATTCATCTTATAGTTAGATCCAATCTCTTAGTCCTTATAGAAAGGAAAAAGAATTCCATATTTTCCTTTTAAGAATAGAGGGTTAGGAAAATCTTATTAATTGTAGCTTTCTCCTAACCTTCGAAAAAGTATGAAAAAAAGGCTCCAAATATGTAATCACTCCATCAGCCAAGAATGAAAGGGACTATCTCATAGTTCTTATTCTACGAAGATATGTTAGGTGCTCCATTTTATTTTCCCATTGAGGGAGAACCTAAACCTATGCGTGAGAGAATTGTCCATCCACAAATAAGGGATATATAGATTCTTAAGAAGAAAGGAGTTATGGTAGTCCCCTGGACTGCCTAAATCCCAAGAGTGAATAAAAAGTTGGATCTATGTTGGATCTCACTTGAATCACCTCATCTATCCTCTTGAGGAAAAGTTTTGTTTCAAACCTCAGTTTAAACATGAGAAGTATGCCATACTAATGTGCCTTGAATGATCCACATCTTAGGGTCCAGTGCTAATGAGCACATTGAATTATCTGTATGACTGAGAGCCCTTACAACGTAGGCACAACAATGCAATTATCAGGGGCTCGCTCTATTACTAGACTAATAACCTATTGTGTAAGCCTTCCATCGGGGGCTCACTATGCCTAAAATGACAAAAATCCTATTCCCTTCTTTCCTATTTTATGTCTCTATATCCCTCTTGCATGATGATATGGGGGAGTAAAGAAAAAAGGGATCCTATTAACTTATTCTGACCAAGGATAATAAACTTATAAGTATGGTCTTACTTTACTGTCAAGAAATGAAATTAGACTTCTGTCATCAAGTTGAACTCATATTATAAGTAACTTCCTTCTTCTTTTTTTGTGTAAAGTAGTGTCAAAACAAAATACCCATTAAGTATTACCTCTCCCTAAAAAGGAGGTGATCCAATCACATCTTCTAATACAACTACTTTATTACGATTTCACTTCAGTCACTAGCCCTACCTTCAACATCCCCCTCCCTGCAATTAAGGTAATAACTTCGGGTATAGCTAGCTCCTATAATATGATGGACCATGTATACAAGGCTCAGGAACAAATTCACCATCATATGGTTGATAGATGATTACTAGCAGTTTCAGTTTCATGTAGTCGAGATGCATCCTATAATTTGAACTGAGGACGAGTTTTGGAGTTAGCTCACCTTTATAAGATTGTGAACCTTTGTCTAGACCATTGTAGCATATATGTCGCCTAGTTATAAGGTGTATGATGACTCGATGTCATCCTCTCCTTCCACTGGCTTATCACTGGCAGTTTGCTTAAGGTTCTAAACTCAACAGTGCTAACTAAACACTAGGGTTATGCTCATTGCAATAGTTAACCTAACACCTAATGGCACAGGCTAACGACAGTCATAAACCACCTATGTCTACATTCCTGAAGGCACCCCTCTCTTTCAAAAGGATTCGCAACATGTCAAGCCTCGGTAAGGTTCTTCGCTTGCATTGAATTAAACTATATGCTCCACTACTTGTGCGATCCTCTGTTAATTTCTTTGAGTTTCATTATTACAAACGTACTTTCCAAGTGGGATATTTAACGTATTAACTACATCACTACATGGGACCATACACACAACACCTACTATCCATCATTTACGACTAGGGATACTAGGATATCTAATCCCATTTACTCCTTTATCTTTCATCTATCAGTGGCAGTGTTGGCCTAGTAAAGTGTTTTCATCATTGGTATTCTTTCCAATCTTTATGCATTTCACCACTCTATTAAAAATCCCTCTGCCCCTAACCTACTTTAGAGTTTACACCGCTTATCCAGGGTTGAGCCTTGGGATTTGATGGTAGATTTAAAAAGCCACCTACAGATGCTTTATGCTTAATCATTTTAGATAACGTTGGCATCTTTTATATTACCATGATTGCTAGCACAAAGTCATTTGATGTTTATTCCCTAGATACTGTCATTGCTTCTTTTCTAAAAAAAGAAGTTCACGACCTTTAGGCCTTTTGCCTTCATATGACATTATTCCATTAGACTTTTTTCATTAAAACAAATCCATACTGCTACCTCCCGTAGGATTCTAGACTATGTTTTAGTCCCAGTGTGGCTGATCATCTTCTCGGACCAACTACTATTCATCACCTTGTTAAGCGATTACCTCACTAACTAGTTAATTAGACGTGAGCCCCGCCTTAGGTGAATTCCTCCTTTTGCTCCTCAACCTACGGGGTATTAGCAACCATTTCTAATTGTTCTCCCCTCCCAAGGGCATGTTTTTATGTGTTACTGACTCATTTGCCACTAGAAACACCATTTCCCATCCAACTTGCATATGTTAAACATGTCGCCAGCGTTCATCCTAAGCCAAGATCAAATTCTCTATAAGATTCTTAGTTGCATTACTTATAGCTTCCTTGTTTGTAAACAAAGTGGATTCAAATTGTCTTTCATTTATAGGCATAACTTGTATCCATACGCTTCATATTCACTGAGATTTTGCTTAAAAAAATATAGCCATCCATAGCCCCTTATGTGAACCACACGAGCCTTTTATTCAGTCTCATTCGATCACAGCAGTCAGGAAGCAAGTTAAAATAGAAAAACTCTCATTAGGTTTAAGGATAATCAAGCTCAAAATGATGATTTCCATATCAAGGTGACACTCTAATGTTAAGTTATATCCTTCCCTTGTCCGTATTGAGAAATATTACTAACTAATCCTAAGGGTAAAGATCGAGAAACTCAATGAATACTAAAAGAATCATAACGCTTAGAATTAAAGTGTTCACACATTTGATTTCTTTTGGGGACATAATGAGATTCAGAATGAAACTCAATGAATACTGAGAGGAGCCTCATCATTGAGTGGAGCCTCATCATTACTATCATTCAAATTCATTGCACCAAATGGCATCTCAATGCCTTCCCATCTAAGATTATCTTCTAGTCACTCTCATATAACAAACCCGGTTGCTTTTCACCAAAATATCGATATTATCAATGCAAATTTGATATACCGAACTACTTGTTCAATTAAGAGTCCTAGTAAACAATAAAATTAAATTATTAAAAATATTAAGAAATTATTTCTAACTTAATAGTGATAATAACCTACATTTCTTGAAGCTTTAAATTATATCGAACAATGACCAAGTTATTAAATCTTTTGTACTCCACTCTATTCCTTTTATTGAAATAGATGAATTCAAATGTGCTCTAATTTCTTTCACAGTCTATTATACTCATACATTGGCTTAGAATTCAAATTACAAACCTTTTCAATTCTATAATACTACTTCTAAATTGGTCCCACTAAGAAATTGTAAGTTGTAATACAACAAAAGTAGCATTATATACAAAATAAAGTGATGATTAATTTTCAATAGGTAACAAAAGTGAAAAGACCTGGATTAAGTTTTCCCTTTAACAAATAGCAATTAGCATCCCAAAATCCCCAAAAGCCTCCTTATAAATCTCTATTTGTGAGCTTAGAAGATCTTGTATCATTTCATGTGCAACAACTATTATAATAGTTAATAGCATTCACCTATTAACTTTAACTTTCTTTGTAAACTTAGTCTGAAATAGAAACTAGGATTCAAAAATGCCCCAACTATAAACAATAGAGAATAAATTGTCTTTCCTATCTCTCATTGATGATCGCAAGATAAGGTGTGTATAAAGAAAGCCTATTTTTCGTATTGGCTTTGATTGCTTCCTTTTCCCTCTCCATGGCATCATAAAAATAACTCATTATTGCCTTTTCATCACCATTAGGTAAACAAAGTACCCTCATCAAAGGTTCATAAACTCAAATAAAAAATTGACACTGGGGCCAAAATTTAGTATCTTCAAGTACAATTCTGGAAACCTCCAATGTAGCATTAGACTTAGCATACTGAGATGTAACCCACTTATCACTTGTAAACATCTGGCTCAACTTTTTGTTCATCATAATAAAATACTAAAGTGATAAGAAATTTGTTGCAAATCTTATAACAGTAGGATGATATAAATTTCTACCGTTGGTGAAATCCTTTCTCATTAAATTTAAGACTCATGTACGATTATTAATGAACTTGGTCACTTTTTTACTTTTTACACAATCTCATCAATAATAGAAAAATACCTAGTATCTCGTATATTTTCCAACATCAAGTCAATGTAATTTGCAGCATAAGGAGTCTATTAAAAAATTATACTTGCTTTGTAATCTTCTTCTAGCCGTTTTATAAGCAGAATCATTGTTAGTAATGAATTCAACAATATTTTCTAACCCTATTTTATTTACAACTTCATCAAATATTTTAAATAGAGTATTAAAATTCCTAACAAGGCCAAATGCAACAGTAAACTTCAAAAACATTGAGTCTTTTGTAAAATAAACTGAAAAATTAATAATAGGCTTATGTCTCCTATTTGTCCAACCATCACATATGATTGAACACCCAAAAGTAACCCAAGCCATTTTTCCTTCATCTAAATAACTTTTAATTTCATAAACAGAGTTACTCAAAAGTTTACCTCTGTAGTTATCAATTGAAGGAGCTTTTATCCCGAACTGTAAAAGGCAATACTATTTACCACAGGCTGATAATAAAAAGACTGGGAAGTATTGAATGTTATACCTAAATCATACCACCATCTAGCCATTGTTATATCCACATTATGAGTCGCTTCTCTTGATTGTAGGGCACTACAAATTGAAGGCTAAGCTCCAAAAGTTGTTCTTAGTGTAAAGAAAATAGACATATTACTTCTTTTCCTAAAATCTGGTCTAGGTGCAACATTTACTTTTTGTTGGGTAGGAATACTACCACCTTCAACATTCCCACTATCATCCTGAACACCATCAAACGAACTTCCATTATTCATAATTCAATCTTTGCTTTTTATCTTTCTTGTGCTGATACTCTTCAAGTAAAGTCTTCATTTGTCATTTCACACTATAACTCACTTTTTTACAAGGCTTCATATCACCTTTAATCACAGATAAATGTTTCTTTAATATGGTGATTTCTCCACCTTTCAAATGTTTGTTATAAGATAAGCAAATGGTATGGTTCTCCATTTTGTTGACTAATACAACATAAGCCCAAACTGGATCATTGTATCTTCCTAAAGCGATTAAATTATCAGGAATACTTGAACTTCCTTCCATTTATATGTAAAAATAAATATAAATTAACTTAATAACTTCATATCAAGATAAAGAACGCATAATTTTATTATCAACTACTATAATAACATATGTATTGTTTAACTCAAAAGTCCAAATTAACATAATTGCACAATAAACATATACATCTTATATAATAGAACTCATTTTCTATGATTACATGATATACAATTCACTAATAAGTCAAAAACCAACAATTCAATTATTCAACATACATAATTACAGAAAACATGTATACATCTTATATAATATAACTCATTTTGTATGATTATATCATACACAATTAAATTTCATCAAACACAATTCATTAATAAGTCAAAAATCAATAATTTAAGTACTCAACATACACAATACACATATGCATCTTATATAATATAAATCATTTTGTATGATTACATTATGCACAATTCAATTTCATTCAACGCAATTCACCAATAAGTCAAAAACTAACAATTCAAGTATGCAACATACACAATTACATAATACATATATACATCTTATATAATATAACTCATTTTATATGATTACATCGTTCAACTATAAATTAAAGACATACACTCACAACTATAACGTATTTAATTTCAACTATAACTCACAAAAATAAGTTTACAACTTCTTTTATGTAATCTCATAATTCAACTATAAACTAATATAATTTGTTTACTTATACAATTCAATTTGTAATGCTTATGGTTATTTTATTTTCTTAACTAATTTTAATCATCATTATTACTAAAATCCTAATCTTCAACTTTAATTTAACAATCTTTCATTTACCAATTTTAGTCAACATTCTTAGTTTCTTACTCAAGTTAACTCCACAATGAAGAGTTAACGTACACTACATAATTCAATTTCATCCAACACAATTCACCAAAAAACAATATAAAAATGCAATCATTTATTTTTCTTAACTTAATTACATATATTAAATGATTTAATTATATATTAAACTTATACTTAAATAATTAATCATAAGTTAAATAGTTTTCATATATAAACAACAAATAGTAAAATATATGTTTCATATAAATTAATTAACAAATTAACAACTTAATGTATTCATTTTGAAATTGACGATGCTTAAATTAGATTGAAATTGAACCAACTCACACAAACAATTCTGACTCTCAAACCCAAAATTTTTCAATACATTAATTTTCTTTATAACAATGCTTAAATTACATTGAAATTGAATCAATTCACATAAACATTTCCAACTTTCAAACAAACCCAAAATTTCCAACTCATATAAATAATTCCAACAATTCCAACCGTCATAAAACACACATGACACAACCAAATACAATGCAATTGCAATTCAAACAAAAAATACACCAAAAAATTTAGAAAATGCAATTAAGAGTCAAGTCAGTTATGTTTGATTCGGTTCAGGCCAGACCAAGTTGGGTTTGGATCTAGATTTGAAAATTGAAATTTTAGACCTACACTCTACAAACAACTATAGGCACTGGCCAGTGGATGGTTGGAACTTGGAAAGTGATGGAGAGCAGTTGGGCAATGGGTGGCTAGTGGTGTGTTGTGCATGAAGAAGAGACGATGGCA
Source organism: Erythroxylum cassinoides (assembly GCA_027478405.1). Classification (NCBI taxonomy): domain Eukaryota; kingdom Viridiplantae; phylum Streptophyta; class Magnoliopsida; order Malpighiales; family Erythroxylaceae; genus Erythroxylum; species Erythroxylum cassinoides. Next base: position 48,501,331 of record JANIPM010000007.1, read on the forward strand.
GTGTGTTATGTGTGAGTTGTGAGGAAGAGACAATGACGGGGAAATGCTGAGTGCATGGTGGCCAATAACAACAACACATGAGGGAGAATCACCCGAGAGGAAAGTCGGAGATGAGGAGAGACTGAGAGAGAAATGCAAAATGTGATAGAGACAAAATCAAAAAAATGATAGAGGTGAATTGGGGGGTGGGTGTTAAATTTTGATTTTTTGTAAAATAATCCTTGGACTTCTTGAACCTTACGATATCGACTGGTACCACATGAAATTGGCAGTACTGGCTGGTACCGTATAACAAGATTTTGTACCATTTTTTGGTCATTACGATACTTTTCGGCTAGTACTGGCCAGTACAATATGAAATTTGAAACGTTGATCTTATCACGTCCATTTTATTTCAAATTAAATCAAAGATTATTCATGTATAAGATGTTTTATTTGATTTATTATCAATACATTTTTTGTCTGTCCTTGTGACTTTCTTTTAAATAAAAATAAAATTAAAAAGATTGATTCTTCTTCCCTAATTCGTTTCTTTATTTTTTTTCTTAGGACACATTTAATCTGAATTTTTTATTTTCGAAGAAAATATCAATCTATAGGATGAGTTTAGGATGCAATTTTGATTCAATTAAAGAATATGCCTATTTTTTTTATCCTAAGGCTGACATTTCTCACAACTACCTTGCACTTTTTAAAAGTAATAATAAATTTCTATTCCCTAATAACCATACAGATACTTTTTGATACATACGGTTCAACAAAAATAAAATTGCGAAAAAGGAATCAATATGCAAATTCTAGCCCTCATTTTCTTTTTTTTTATATAGTGAATACTTTCTAAATTGGGTTTTTCTTTCAATTTTCAAGAAAGATGAGTTTTGATAACTATAAAAAGCTCTTTATCAAACTTATCAAATTCATTTCTTATTGAAATAAAAATTCAATCATGATGTCATTTTCTTGTTCCTGAATGGGTTTATATTTTTATTTCATTTTGAATTTTATTTCTTTCTTTTTAATATATTTCTTTAGATTTCTATGAAATGTAAAAAACTTATATAAAATAAATATATTTTTAACGGTTTGAATAAAATACATTTATACTTACGTTACTTATGTTATATTATACTCAATCTTTTAGTTATAGATTCTATTATTTTATTTTTTATATTTATAATTTTATTTAAGTATTGTGACTTAAGGAATAAAAACTAGGCAGATATAACTAAAATTTTTTATAGGGAATATAGTGATCAATACGTAATTAGGTTACGAAATCATAACAATTAATAAAATAAAATATTTCTATAAATCCTTTGTTGTAGTAAAACTAAAATTCATATTTTTATTTATAATTTATATATAGAAGTTTCTTTCTAGAATAGTTTAAAGTATAAAAAATTCTTATAAAATTAACTAAAATTGCCACATTATGGATTGTTATCTTAAGGTTTTTATAAGAAATTTCCAAATACTTATAAGGAAAGGAATTTTTTATTAATTTGTACATTTCTTAATAATTGTATATTTACTAAAAAATCCATTGAATTGATTTATTTAAGTTCGACAAGTGAATAAAAATAGCTTATTTTACACATATCAAATAAGAAATCTTGAGGAATCATCACATTTAATATGTAATTACAAGTTGTATTTCAATAGATGTTATAGTACACAATCATTACATTCATTAGAATTAAAGTTTAAAACAAAACATTGCAATGTAGTGTCATTTTTCCATAACATTTTTAAAATTGACATCCACCATAAGCAAAATAGATCATATTACAATAATCACTTCAATAAATTTCAATTAAAATTTCTCTTTTATTTGCAAATTAATGTCTTGCTTCATGAGCTTTATCTGCTCTTCAATCTCTTTTGTTGTACTTGTTTTGACAATGGTTATTTGAAACTCTTTCTTTACATATATACTTAATTTATAAATCAATTTAATAGCCCTCTCGATAAATTTCTCATCGTACCACTAGAAAGAAATTACATCTTTCAGCCTGAAACAAAAATTAATTAATAAGATAAACATTACACATATCAACATTTTAACCTTATTAAAAATAAAAACTTATCAGATATTTGAAGTATCCATTAAATCTCCTCCTTGGGTTACGATCACTCCATAAATTTCTTAACGGGATATTTAACCAACAATAACAAATCACATTATCATTATTTGAATTTAATATTGTATTAATAAAAGATATAGAGTCCGTAACTTTAGAAATTATCACTGCAATCTAACATAAATAAACTGTACATCCGATCAGAACAAAAGCAATTCAGATAGTTACTATTTCAAATAATAACCTTATGTATAATCTTTCCAAACATAATATTCAATACCTCAGTAAGTTAATGTAATATAGATAAATCAAAATATGAGAATAATATCATAGGATTATGCAACTTTGTTCTTGTTCTAATAGGCCTAATCCAATGAGCTTACTAGAGCTTAGTACAAAGGAAACAATACACACCAAATACAATCTCAATTATCTTGTTATCCAATATATAAAGACCAAAGATAGTACTACTACATAACATTTCAGGCAATGAACATAATAATTCACCAACCTTACTTGTTTGGTCCTTTATCTTGCTGCTTTTGCAATTTATAATCAATGAAAGGATCATCTGATTGGAGCTATAATAAAGGAATTAATGCATCTTTTTCTCCTAATTTAGTGTTATAAATACCGTATCAGCCCTGGTATCGAATTGAGTTCTAGTACGGTACTGTACCGATACCTGTCAATATCAAGTACTGTTTTGGATAATTTTTTTAAATTTATGAAATAGTCCCTAAATTTTTTTAAAATTGCAAAATAGTTCATTAGTATATTGTAATGTATACTTTATAATTTTACATCAACCATGCCTCCAAAAATTATAATAATAAAAATTTAAAATAACAACAATTTATTTATTTTTGTTAACATTAATTTTCAAATATTTCACATATAAATAATAACCATATTTAATATGAAAAAGATAATTATCATACAAATATAAAATTAAGAACAATATAAAGTATTTAAAACATTTTTGGAGTATTCAACATATATAATAACCCAATACACTTAATAGTCATCAACTTGAATATGTTTGAAGACAAATATAAAAAATTGCATACATGAAGTGAATTGAACTTAATAAATAAAGAAATTTTTTTGCTTCATTATGTATGATTTAAATATACATTAGTTTACATAGATGATATTTTGGTAATTTCATCTTTAACAAAACAACATTATTAACATATTAAGGCATTCATTTACATTATCAAAAACAATGGTCTAATAGTATCAAAAATCAAAATATAACCTTTTTCCACAAAAGCAATAGATTTTTAGGATGGTATATTCAACAACCTATATTAACAATTATGAAAAGAACTTTCAAATTCAAGAGTAAATTTCTCGTTCATTTTATAGACAGAAAATGATTTCAAAATTTTTAGGAAGCCTAACCTATGTTATGAAATAGATTATGTAAACTATTATATGATATGATAAAAAATAAAAATGCTCAGTGGACATAAAAACAGACCAAAATAGTCAAACAAATTAAAAGAAACATTAGGACATTAACCTTGAGGTGTGATATTGATGTATATAAGCTTTCTCCTTTTAGTTTGATTCAGTTGTAGCAATATAAATTGAATGAAGTTTGTGTAGTATAGTCTAAATACAATACGTTAGGACATTGATTAATTTCTTCTAATGCAAGTTCTACAAATCTTGGTATAGTGGAAAAGGTGGGTTATAACTTCTGAATCGATACAATATTTACAAGAAACAAATTGTTTTTCACCTCTAATTGTAGATCCAATAACTAATTTGGTTGAATATGTTTAGTTGTTCTTTACTAGTTTCATCACATTAATTGATTAACATCATCAAATGAAGAAAATTTTTGCATTTTATTTTATTAGATTAAGAAATTACTTACATTGCAGTTGGATTTAACTATCATCAAATATTTTTAACTTTTAAAATTCAAACTCAAATATCTCAAATCTCATCTGCTACAATTCCAATACAACACATTGAACACAATCATTCACAATTCCAACACAACACAACCATTAACAATTTCAACAATTTCCAACTTTCAAACCATTCACAAATTCAATATTAAACAATATAAACAAAACACCATTCAAATGTAATTCAAGAGAAGAAAAAAAATTGAAAACACACCAAAAAAAATCACAATTTCAATTTGGTTCGCTGGGTAGGGTGTGAAACTAGATCTAAAAAATATAGTTTCACTTTCAGCTAGTAGAGGCAGCAATGGTGGACTAGTGGAGGAGAGCAACTGAGCAGGGAACAGGTGCGGTGTAGAGGGAGAACAACAAGCGGGGGAGGCTCGATGGAGAGACAGACTAGCAGGGGGAGGCGTGGTGGAGAGGGAGAGATGAGGAGCAACAAGCAACAACGTTGAGAGGGAGAAATAAAATTTTTTGGTGAGGAAACTGACAGTGATAGTGAGAGGTGTGGGGGAGGGGTAGTTTTGTTAAATTTTTTACAATTTAATCCCTAAAACAGTCAAAATTCATAATATCGACTAGAAACATCAGTCGGTACTGGCCAGTAATAGGTAAAACTTTTGGCACTAGACAGTACCCAAGATTGGTGCTAAAGTAGAAGATTTTATATCATTTTCCAGCCAATACGATACCTTTCAATCGGTACAGTACAAAATTCACATATTTGGTCGTAACATATAAGAGAATATTGATTCATGAAGATTGAAATATATTTCTTAGAAACCAAAAATGAGAAGTACAATAATATCTTCTTCGATTTAATAAATAAGTGGTACAGAAATGGGAAGTACAATAATGGGCATGTTTGGATAACAACTGATAAGCCAATTTTTGGTTGATTGACTAAAAATGAGCTGTTTGACTTCACCAACTAGCCAATTGTTGTGTTTGGTTGTTGGCTGGTTGGGTTGGCTGATTCAACCCAACTAACCAAAATTAAAAAGCTACTAGGAGGCAAAGTTTCAAGGAATCAGCTATTTATTTTTTCTTATAATGCCAATTTTTCCCTTAAATTTTTTACCAACGTCATTTACGCCTCTCTTGTGTTTACACCTCTCTCGTGTTCTCTAGAAGATCTCACTCTCGTTTTCTCTCCCTTGTTTAGATTACTAGATACCTTGCGACAACGGATCAGTCGCATGGTTTTGATTTTTGAATGCAATTGCGATTATTAGTATGTTACTATATTAGTTGCTCTTCGTCTTGTAGCGTTAAAAATTCAAACTTGGGGTTGCATGTTTTGGTTCTTCTACTTTCTTTTTTTTTATATTGACCATTTCTGCTTGCTGAGTAGGAAACCAAACTTTCCTTTGTTCTTCTTTCCATTTCTCTTGTATTTTACAAGTTTCGGTCCTCAATCTTGTTCTCCTTATCTTGCCAGGACTTTTGGTTCACTTTGCAAGGTGTCAAGACCTGAGATGTCGAGATCTGTGGGTTAATTGTTTACTGGTGGGTTTTTTGTTTGATTCTCCGTTATTGCAAACTTGGCATTTTGTTCCTGAGAAGTTGATGTTTTAGGATCTAGCATGTACATGAACACAATGCCTTCTACATGCATCGCGATTTGGTACTTTTTCGACTTCCCTAAAGAAAATGCTATGTATGTTCTGTTACTCCCTCCAAATTCCAACTTTTCTTTCTTCGACTCTTAAAGTTTCCTCCTTTATATGGCAGGTTCCTTGTTATACTCCAGGAGGCTCCTTTGCTTGGTCACAGGAAATCTAGGAGCATTTTTGGGGTTGTTCTTTACTATGTTATACTGGTAATCAAAGTTTCTTTTCTTTTCTTCTTCTTCTTGGTGTCTGAATTTTGAAAAGTTCTTAATTTGATTCGCTAGTTCCCTTTTCTAATTGTCTTTGAATTTAGAAGATAGGTTATGTTGTTTTAGTCGTGGTAGCTCCTTATGTGTTTGATTCAATTGAGAAGTTGATCCCTTCATTGCTTTGCCATTGCCATGTTTATGCTAGTGTGTGTTTGGTTAGAAGCATATTGGCAAGATCTATCAGATTATTGATAATAGCTTGTCCTTTTTCCACTTCATTCAAAAGGACTCTTTTGATAGAAAAGGGCCGATATCAAGAAATTTGTAGCTTCTTGTTTGCATTTCTGGACATAGTACTAGTATATTGTCTAATTGAAGTGTTTTTTCCCTTGAAGCTGTTGTGAAGGTTAATGACTTGCATATGGAATTGCTATCCATTTCAAAGTTTCTGATGGAAGTGTCTGATGATCTATGGAAGCTCACCAAAAATATCCCTTTTGGCCGACGTATTTGTCATGTTCTGGTTAGCTTGGATCAAACCATATTCAGTCACTAGTTACTGTCATCTGTTGATATAAATTTCTGTTTCAATAAATCCATTTTTGATTTTTTGTTATTGATGGTATAGTCGTTATCCATTGATCAACAACGGTTAAATCCAATATGCATGTAATGTCCTTTTTGTCTATATATTGCCAAGCACTTGGAATATTATTCGTTTGATTCCTTTCGATTGAAGTTTATGTCACTGTCAATAGGTTTTATTTTATTTTGTATATTTTGGTGGAAAGAGGGAGAGGGGTACTGGGATTATGTTGATTCTTGTTCCTACATTCTTTGATACTTGCCTGTCGGTGAAAAAGGGAATTAATACTTGCATATACACTTACCTTTATTTTTATCCCCATGCAAACCTTATTTGTGTTCTCTTTGATTTGCAGGCTAGACCAGTTAACATAATAACATGATCTCATATATGGGTTGAAGACCCAGAAGCATCATGGATTGATGGAGAAGTTTTCAAAATTGATGGTGAAGAAGTTCATGTTCATACCACAAATGAGAAAACAGTGAGTCTATGTGAAGCTTTCTCATCTTTCTGCCTGTGTAGTATTTGTAGGAATTAGGCTCTTCAGGAGACAAATGATGTTTGTTGAAAGTCCACTTGTAGTAGCAATATCAATTTATATTGGTTATAAAGTCCTTGGCCTGGTATTGACCTGTTATAACAGTGAAATCCTTGCAAACAGTTAAGACTTGATGATTCATTAAGTGTTATGTCAATATTAGTTTTCTTTAATGACTTTTAAGTAGAACCTTTCTTTCAATCCTCCCTCCCTTGTCCTATTACATACCTTGTTGTTGATTATCAACAATCTGGGCTACTTGTAGGTTGTTGCAAACATCTCTAAAATTTTCCCAAAGGATACTAAAGCATCTCCTGGAGGTGTAGATGATATGACAAAACTGTCATATTTGCATGAACCAGGAGTGTTACATAATTTGGCTGCCAGATATGAACTTAATGAAATTTATGTAAGATGTATTCATATGTTTGTTTCACTTCTAATGTTGGTTAAAAAAAATTGAGATTCATCTGTTGCTCTTTATTCCTCATCTCCCTAAACAAAGATCCTTGTCAAAATTCGTTATGCAGACATATACTGGAAATATACTGATTGCAATAAATCCATTTCAAAGACTGCCTCATCTGTATCATACACACATGATAGAACAATATAAAGGTGCTCAATTTAAAGAGCTTAGTCCCCACGTTTTTTGTTGGACCCCACTTCTGGAGCCCAACATTGGAGTCATGAGACGTGAGCCTAATACCCTATAGTTTCCGGAGCCCAACAATCCAGAGTCATAAAGCATGAGCGGGCTTCCTTGTGGGGTTATTTCAATGACTCCTCATTAGCCATCGTCCCATAAGGGTGATGTGCCCACACGTTCAAACACTAAATTACAATTTGACTTTTTCAAAACAATTGTAGCTCTCTGCCTCTTGTTTATTTTGAAATAAGAACCACCTCATTCGGAGCTCTATAGTTCAAGATATGCCTAAAAATCCAAGTACGTTCATAACCCGGTTATGCTCTTCCAACCAATCCCTCATATTCTTTACATCAATATTTTTCAAATCTAAATAAAAAGCTACCAATTTTTAAGGAGAGGTAGAAAAATGCATTAGGAATCTATTCCTTCAAGAATCACTTCATTTAGAGGTCGAGTGATGAAGTTATGGCCAAAAAAATAAGTATGTTTATGTCCTCAATCATATTGTACCTCTCTTGGGAGAATTAGCATAACTTTCTATACAAACCTCAGATTAAGGTCTTTATTAGACGGTTTTAAAGAGAACTTCTGGATTTATAACTTCTGTGAAGACTCTAAAGTGAAATTCGATTGCCTATAGGGTCAAAAATGTGAGCAGACGATAGGATCAAATGAAAGTGCACCAGACGATATGATGTCATCACCAGACAATATGACGTCACCAGATGATACGTCCTCACCAGATGAAGCGTTCTCACCAGACGAAGCGTCCTCACCAGACGATCCATCCTCATCAAATGATCCATCCTTACTAGACGAAGCATTCTGACTAGACGATACATCCTCACCAAACCAAACGTCATCACTAGATGATACGTTCTCACCAGACAAAGCGTCCTTACTAGACGATACGTCCTCACTAGACGAAGCGTCCTTACCAGACGATACGTCCTCACCAGACGAAACATCCTCACTAAACGACATGTCATCACCAGACGATACGTCATCACCAGATGATACATCTTCACCAGACGATACGTCCTATACTTTTGAGCATCTCCACTTATAAGGACCATAATTTCTGACTCCAATATCCAAAAATTTCATATTTTATAGCGTTGGAAAGCTAGAAAGACAAGCTACAATTCCATGAGACAACTTTTCAAATTCAACCTAGATTAATCCAGATTTTTCCCTAAATTCAGAACATGAATGTTTTCCTTATGGAAGACTTTAAATTTTGCACTGTGCAAACTTGGAATGTCCTTAGCATAACCATTCAGCTACCAAAATGATTTCATTAAACTCTCAAATCTCAACTCATTTGTCTCATCACCTTCAACTACATCTGATCAGTT